>SAYR01031528.1:1797589-1846628 GCA_004382745.1 Argopecten irradians irradians
AAACTTTTAAATCTTTTTGTTTCTTGAAAATAATAGAAATCGAAAAAAAAAATGATTAGAAGAACTGATTTATTAATTATCTCTTATCTATTCATTTTTGATTTTTTTAACATGTTTATTATTTCAACCTAAACATATATTGTCTAGATATGTAATATATAGTATTGGAATAATCCATAGCCAACGAGAGAATAATAACTATATGGTTGCAGTTACGGCACAACAATACACAAATCCATGAATCAACTCTCTGGGTAAAGTGGCGCGAACATCGAGCGCATACAACAAATTATACGTTTCCTGGTAGAATCAAGTAATGATTCCCAAAGGTACTTACAACAATACGTACCACAGCCCGTAACAACTGACATCAATAGTTTAATTGCGTCTTCATAATAATAATCAGATTCGCAACCTAGAAAAAGCACGGTCTGGTTTGGATGCCTACCTTTAACATCGTTGTACAGTAAACCTGGAATTTCTACCTGTTTCAACACGAAGGATATTTCCCAATGTTTCTGCGGTCTAGTGACGAAGCTATATACAATTCCAGGTTTAAATAAAACATCTTACGTCTTGTACAAGATGGCGAACGGATGTCGGATATTCACATGACCGAGGGATATACAGCGTGAGTCTGATATTTCTGAATTTATTCTTGTTTGTGTATGATAAATTCTACCGTGCCTCAACCACCTTTGTATTGATATACGGGTATATACACTTTCGCCATCCTATATGCATTCTGGACGTTGTGATTTACTGTCCTAGCACTTACAGCTTAACCTAGTTTGATACAGTGAAATCATAAAGTATATTCACACCAGGATATTGCCGATCAACGTAAATTAACAAAAAATAAAATGGAAATCATCAGATTGCATGAAATATGGTTTAAACATCTTATGCTAGCCATAGAAACATCAAGGAATATGTACTAAATACAGAATTTTTGATTAATATTGCCCAGCAAGCTAGACATAAGTTTAAAGTATTTAAGCGTTAACATGAAAACATCGTGGACCACCCAAGCCGTTCCATGACATTAACGTATGAATGCAATGCCTGTCGGTGGCTCGGTAGATAGATCATATTACCAACAGCTTAACCCTAACTGTTTATGAATAACACAGATTTTCTTCGTTATCATACGTGCGAACCGCCTTTACGATTCTTTTCTTTGCTTAACATGGAAAACGTAAGTATAACCATGATAATTATGTCGGAAATGTCATATTTTTTTTAACAAATACAAATATTGTCTGCGAGTATAAACATATTCAATTTCTCTTTAACGCATTTGCGGCAAAATGTCCCAATTCTGAAAAAAAAATAGAGCGCCACATTGCGTAATATTTAGCTTATGCTATTTCTGAATTTAATTAGCAAAAAACTACATGAACATGGATATCTGAGTATCTGAAAACCAAAACCACAACTCTCCTTAGGTTGAAATCCCAATAAACATCAAACGCTTGGATGCTATTGATAATTGCCATCGTAATATATGACGCAAAATTAAAAAAAATATGACAATGAACTTACGCCTTTTGCAACATTTTTCCTACTAGAATTTCTACCATTTATTGGGAAATGAATTTTAATTAACCATGATAATTATGTCCGGAAAATGTCATGATTTTTTAACAAATTACAAATATTGTTGCGAGTATAAACAATTATTCAATTTCTCTTTAACCGATTGCGGGCAAATGTCAATTTTTGAAAAAAAAATAGAGCGCAATTGCGTAATATTTAGCTATTGCTATTTCTGAATTAATTAAAGCAAAACTAATTGAACATGGATATCTGAGATTTGAAATCCAAACTTCATTCAAGCTTTCTCTTTTAGTTTGAAAATCAATAATGAATTTCGATAATTTCTGGATTGCTATTGATAAAGCCTTTACGAAATGATGACGCAAAATTTAAAAAAATTGACATTTGAAATTTTTACGCTTTCTTGGCAACAACATTTTCCTTATTAGAATTTCTACCGTATTTTATTGGGAATGAATTTTTAAATTCAATTGTATTGCGTGGTTTGATGAATGAATTTTAAAAAATAAGACGTCAAACCTTGCTGGACGTAGAATCACAAAATATGTTAATCAGATATTTGCGAGCAAAATTATCCAATTTGATTTCGATAAAATATTAAAAAAATAAAATGTAAAAAAATACGCCCAAGCCCGTCAAAAATGCCATGGCCAACATTTAAAGAAAATAACACTTGAGCTTCGTTTTTAATATCAAATATATGTCTAAGAACACGCGTAAATTGAGATTGAATTGATTAACTCTAAAATATTATCTATTTACTCTAAAAAAAATTATTAAAACAATTAGATTTTTTTTTTCAAATCAAGATAAAAATGGCTTTCCTTACTCTATTAAGCATGGTGTAACATATTACTTTTACATATTGGCAATTTGGCTACTGGTCGTCATTCTGAAAGCTGATGAATTTCGAGCTTAAACAAGAATTGGAGATAATTGCAACATTTTTTTTTTATTCAAGAAAATGGATATTAGAGTTATGACTTTATCTTGGCATACGAAAAAATCACTCTCGAAAGGGAAATACGGATAATTGTTTATATTTTGCCTATTAGATAAAACAATCACGTATAAACAAATTAATCAAACACATTTGTTCGTGCTACATATGGTATTACAAATCGAGAATATTATATATATTATATCATATAATATATATATATATATATATATATAAATTACCTAGATAAACGAAATATTATTAAACACTGTTTCTCAGAAATAAACCATTAAAATATTATCGTCAGTCAAAGCATAGTATCATATTTTGTTAACGTAAAGTCAAAATGTACAAAGACAAATCGCTGGTTAAGTTTACTTGAGGGTTGTCAAACAACATCGATTATCATTTCATGTAATATTATAATCATCAAACAGCCGAGCTTCCTAACTGTCATCGATACCAATGTAAACACGACCAGGATTTCTTTTTTTTAATGTTCCCGCATCATACAGACTGGAAATAAAAGCATATTATAAGTACAGCTATGAACTCATGCTATTCCTAACAACGTACATGAGTAATAAAAACTTAAAGACACCAGCGATTTCTTTTTTTAATGACCGCATTATACACAGTTGGAATAAAGCATCATTGCAGTTTACAGTATGGACTCAGCTATTTCGCTAACACATGTACGTACATGTGTTAATAAAAACTTAAAAGACAGAACACTTGCTTAATTTTACCGGAGCGTTATCTAAACAGCTCCGATTTATCAAAGTAGCATTTCAATCAGCGCACTTTTCATGAGCTCTCAATTATAAATCATACCAGATTAAATATATCAGACCTAGTTGTTTTAACAAATGTCCGCATGATACACAAAGCTGCATTTCATCATTAATTGATAAACATACTCACGTCTGTGTGTGTATTCCAGTGCCAAGGTGATTCCCGAATGGTACAAGTTTCGTTTCAGAGTTCTTGTTTCGATTTGAACATTCTACCTTGCGTATTTTACGGTTAATTTGCTTACTGCATATTCAAGTTCAAGTTAATTTCTGCGAAACTTGATACCAACGAACAACATGATAAAATGACAAGCCAAGCATAAAATGTTACAACTATTTGTTATTATTAATTGGCATTTCACCTGATGGGTATCTAAGGAAAACCGCAAAGTTTGGTTACCCTTCGAAATTAAACAACTATGAAGTATAAATGATGATTATGAAAAAATATGCAATACTTTTGAAACGAAGAAGAAATCAATCATTCTTTGTAGCACTTTTTCCAAACGTATACACAATAATTATCTCTTGATTCTATTTCATGTCGAAAAACCATTTAAATAATCTGTAACTGATTGCATATATCAAGTATTTCGGTTTTACCATTTATTTGCTTCAATTTCCCCTAAGAAGCTAGCGTTAGCTCGTGAACCAGAAGTTAATCCCATCCAAACAAGCAAGTTATTTGAGGATTGTTCAAAAAATATAAAAAAAGATTCGATTAATAGTTTTATCAACGCCATGGTATTAGCAGTGTAAAAAATTAAATTGTTTATATGCAAAATATAAAATTATTTTAACAAGAAATCTTGTTTCAATGAAGTCGGTAATATTCTCACGTAAGCATATATATTTATTGATATTTTGTTAAATAAATTACGTTTTAGCAAAAGACACAAAAATATAGAAACAACGCAAATATTGCTTAATACAATAGAAGTTTTATTGTGTATAAAAAAAATGGAATTCATAATATTTCATCCAAGATCTCTACAACATATTATAAACAGAAACATGATACATAATACACATGTTTTACCATTTTAACATTAACAATAATTTCCATCCTCGATATGCAGGTGTTACTATTACTGACGTTATATCCATCCTAAAACACATTTCATAGCTAAAATTGAAGGCAGGTCAAGTGAGAAAATAAATTTGAACCAATCTACATGCCCTGCGCATCAACACAATGTACCGTTATACAATTTTTATGTACACCAAAGACTAAAATTGCCTTTCTGTTTATGTTGCTTTCCAGTATTTACTATGAGTGATAGTTCCCAGGAGTGGATATAAACAATCAATAATAGTAACCCTGAGTATTGAGGATGAAATAATTCTGTATCTGTTATATGTTTTTAAAATATTGAAATTATCCTGCAAAAAGAATTTCAAGAGCAAACATTACACGAAAGAAACAAACCAATAATAAAGAATTTGCAGGGCTAAATGTCGATACTAAAAACCGACAATGAATTACTGAATACTGATTACACATTCGTTTGTAGTGCTAGATATAATGGAAAATGCTTCAACTCTGGACACAATAAAGAGAGCTATATAATCTTCTACACTCGCCAAAATGGAGGAGGCAGACAAAGAAGAAGTTACTGAACAAGGAAAATAAAAGAGTATTGCTAGACCGTGCATTATCACATTTCCAATCCCTTTTTAACAGGTTCCAGGTGACTATTACGCTAGTAGCGTTTAGCCGAAGATTACCACATTCAAAACGTATGGGTTCTTCAACATTGTTGGAATTCTGTTCCTCGCCGCACTTATTAATATTACTTGATTCTTGCGTTGTATGCTGAGGAGCTTTGAAACCTTTTATCGGTCCAGACATAGAAATGCATCTTACCCACTACAGTCTGTTGGCGAGTTTTACGGAAAAGCAAAAGGATAGTCATCATACTCAAATGAATAACATTTATTCCGGTAGCTTAGAGTGCGACCGACAACAACCATGCAAAGGGATGGAAAAATAGATATAACGAAAGTTATTCCAGCAGCAGTTAGGACATCCATATCTGAGCAGACGACAAGGAATCCACAAATTGAAGATTTACCTCATGCCAAGTCATTCCACAGGGGAACGACAAAGTCGTTCAAGAAGTAAAAACTCGCAGAGGTTCAAGGGATTCCGTCGGAAAGAAAGCGATTATCAGAATCATCTATTGTACAGAACATTTGTATTTAGATGGAAGTGAATCTGAGTCAGCTAAGTGGTGTGAAAAATCGACGAGAAGAAATCTATGAGTTCACAAGAAAAAGAATGAAACATGTAAATAAATACAAGCATGACGAAAGTTTTCCTTTAGGAAAGCATCGAAATCTAATAAACTAGTGCGACGCCCGCGTGAAGTCAAACATCCCTGACGAAAATCCAGCAATGCGCAAGGAAGGAAATCCAAGCAGAAGTCTAAAATGAGGATGAGGATACTGTTGTAGTAATGCTGCCAGTGATTGTGATAATCTATATTGTCCGCGACCTCTTCCAAAGCTCAACTCAACGAAGCGTTCATTGTCTTCAAATCTAGAACAATGCAGTTCAACAGCACGAGCTTCTCTGCGGGTAAGTTTAACTAAGTTGTAACATTTTCTGTTGAGAGTTGAAACCACATAAGAATTATACAGAATCCTTATTGAGTTAATGCAAGAAAAATATTTAAAAGTTATTCCCAAATCCTTAGCAAAGTTAACGCAAAGAAATAATTAACAATCATCTCAAATCCTTATAATGTCAATGAAAAGTAATTATTAAAGCTGACAATGCAAGTAAAATAGTTTAAATGAGATTTAAAAAAAATTAAGCATGCTTCTATTTCAAGAATCTTTATGAGACAACCCCCTATAGAGGTCAGCCATTTTGTTTTGGCTGCCACTTCCTTGGGATACGACACTGTCATAACTGGGGAATGTCTCAGAAACAATTGCAAAAAAAAAAAAAAAAAAAAAAATCGTCCTTTTTTTTTTTTATTTCAAATGCATGCTTTTTAACTTGCATTGTCAGCTTTAACATTTTTCCCGAATCTAAAATACTTTCTTTACTGAAAAGTTCGGAATCGATTCCCATTAAGAATGAACTGAAATAGTATAAGGTATTCAACTTTAACCAAATTAGCCGTGCTCCTTCTACGATGCGTTACCAATTCTACGCTTCCTTGCATTTATTCATCTTCTAAGAGATTCGTTCTACTCTAAAAACGTAAAAGCAATATATTCAACATTTCACGTCCTCGTCTCCGAGATTCCAATACACGTGTTGTAGCTACACCAATAATATTCTTAAGAGCCTTCAGAGATCGAAATCATATTCCGTTCATTCTTAACAGCCACTTGCGTCATGTTGAAGATCACCATTCCCCGTGTTAAAGCTCGGGTTTTTTTTCAACCCCTATAAAGATTATGAAAAACTTTGAGTGATACATTTATTGCTTTCTACTGATAAAGGCTATATCTTCCAAAAGGGAAATATAACATTCTATCTTCACGTACTGAACTAAAACAATATTGTATCGAATAAGATTTCGTTTATTTTATTTTACATTAACCGCAAGTTGTGTTCATTTTTCAATTAGGTGAGAATTTGTATGCAATCCTTGTTATGTTTAATCAGAATAGTTTTGCGCGAAATATTGATCAAGAGTTTCTCTCTCAGAGCTCGTTAGACCGTTAGTTAGTAGAGTTGGATAAGCTTGTTATACCTTTATAATTTGAATCCATTTTGAGATATTTACTCGAAGATCGATATCGTAAGAAAATAAATAAGAATACTGAATCTAATAAAAAGAAAAAATGCAAAACATGTAATACCGTTATTGTTTGACAATTATTCATTTTTTCCACAATGAATAGTACATTTTCATTTTTTGTTGAAAATGCATGCTGCAATTATTTCGATAAAACACATTTCATTTAACTTATCAATGCCTTCTTCCAGTGTATGTAAATTTATATTTACATATATATGTTATACCAATGAAAATTAGAAAGTTCTTTGCATATTTTCATTAATAATTAAAAAATCACAACCTCAAATATATTTTTTTTAAATCTGCGTATATTAAGTAATAATTATTTTTTGTTAACCTAGGCCATCCGCCCGGTCGCCACATCAAAGTTGCTTCAACACGACCATTCATTGGAAAAGAGGAAACGACGCAAGAAGAAAAGGGCACCAAATCTGTGAAAAACGTAATAAATAGACAACTGACAATACCATAGATCCCAAGGTCCCACGTGTACTACCGCCGGTTTCAGAGGGCGTAGAAGTCACCGAGTGACGCGAATACCCAATCAAAAAGTTGTCACAACAGCGTTCGCGGTTCAAGTGATTCCATCAATAGTATCCGTCTGCAGATTCCGTTCTGGCTCAGTACACCTCTTAGGAAAGAGAACGTTTAGATTATTATATATAAATATTTTAATATAAGGAAACAATAATGTTACACATGACCACATGTGGTTTCTGTCAACGTCCATGTTTTTAGTAATTATTTTATCTTATAATTAACAAATAATTGTGAAATCAGGAAGACAAAACGATTCGAACTGTTGTGTTGAAAATGTATTTGCCAAAACAAAAATACAAAGATAATATTGCATTACAATCTCAGTACAAAACAACTATTTACCACCTACAGCAGTCAATAATTAGATTTATCTCCCTTCCATAGTAATCTGTTTCAATATTGCAAGAGTTGCTTCCCCCTTCCCTCTCTCCATGCAGGAATTTTAACAATACTCCATAACAAAATATACATTGTACTTGCAATAGTTATACGGAATAATGCTTGGCAATTTTTTCACAAATCTCGGTGTTTGACATTTTGATTAATATATTTTGAATTATGCAAAACTTCCATAATAGCATGAACATTTTTCATTTATTTCCATTTGATGAAGAAATCATGCGAAATTGATGTACAAATGCCAAACAATTTGAAGAAATCAATCGTAGAAAGAATGGAATAATACATGTATCATGTTATTTATTATCGAACTAAGTAGCAGCTCTCATCCAGTATATTCCATGCATGTTACACAGTTAATGTGAAAAGACATACAGATGTATATTTGTTGTTCGCTATGCTCTAACTTCGCAAAAAATATACTCATTATTTTACTGGCTGCTGCTGAAGCTCCGTTTTTACAGATTGTGATATGTAATGAAATGATAGTAAACAGAAACCATAATTGAGAAATGACTGTCCAATTATTAATTGACTAGCATATCCAGAAACAAACTGATAACTGACCAATTAACACAAACTGTGTTACAAAAACATTACATAATATAAACTCAATTATGAACATAAAAAATAGCATCTATAAAAAAGTGGCGAACCAAAAAAAAGCCTTACCACAAATTACGGCCAGAGCCACTCAACAACGTAAAACAGTAGTTTTGCCAAATAAATCGACATCGAAATAGAAATGGAGAGGAGGTGGTGGTACCAAAAATCTTTTCTGAAAAAACAGGACGCCTTCTTTGTTCTTTAGTGCGAGTATACGTAGTGCGAGTTCTAATTATAGCTTGCTCAGGGAGATTACTCATATATAGTTCAACGTTTAAAATCTCCCCTGGAGCAAGGAAATAACTCGATTGCCTAAAATCAACAATCATAAAAAAACTATGAACATAGATCACACAAAATTAATTATCCACGCTACGCTACATAATTTACATTGTGTTCGATTTATATCTATATAGCACTTGTTTATATTAAAATCCGTCCATTTCCGTTTTATGCAATTTCATACTCTAATGTATCTAGTATGCATATATATTTTATTTCCACTATATATATATTTTAACTCTATATGTGTTGATGTTTTTACAGGTTATGCCGGTTATATTAATTTTAAAGAGTTAGTAATTTATAAGGCATAGATGTCTTACTGTGCAAAATGTTTTATAAACTATGTAAATAGTTTAAATATTTCATCAATTAGAAAATTTACTTTGATATACTTGGAGAGAAAAACATCACATCCACAGGACGATTAGCATACATAAGTATTTCATAAATCAATGTATGTATTTAACTATTGCCACCGACAATTTGTTTCATGTCAAATTTAGATGAATAAAATAACTGCTGAGTAATCACTTGAAAAAAATTATCTCAATAACAAATACGGCGAATATCCAAAACGTATCAATATTTTGTAACATTTAAATCAGAATTTTTACACGTCATTTTCATAGAACTTTCAAAATATATGTTTAAGTAACAAATGACGACACATGTTGTATTATATCAGGACACATGACGACACATGTTGTCCTATATCAGGACACAATGTCTTCATATACCACAACGTATTCTTTAGGAAGACCCAATTCAAGTTATATGCTTTATTTTTCATTATTTATCACTCACTGTAGGTGTTTCTATAAACTAAGCGCTAAAATGAAGCGCTAAAATGAATTTTAGCGCTTTTCTCGTCATACATGTTACGCTAAAATACGGTTGCGCTATTTACATATTACCTTATTCTCTATTTATGTCGGGGTCCAAAAATTTTGGCGATTGATCTAAAAATGAGAAAAAAATATGAATGTGATTTTAAATTTTTTTGCGATTTGGATTTGAAGGTAGATATCATACAAAACATTTTTCCAATATTTCGCGGATCAAATTTTCCGATCATAAGAAATGTGCCGCATATGTTTATATTTACTTTATATGAAAATGAGGATATCTTTATAAAAGTACTACTGCTTTTTAATTACCTTTTGCTATAAAAATTTGATGCTTTAAAATTGGTTCAATAACAATATTATCCATATATATTGTTTCATTTTAAAAATCTATAAAAAGTATCAGATGAATGACCGTTGATATGTTTTAAAAAATTCACAAAAAAAGATAGGATGATACACTTTTTGTGTTTAATACATTGAAGATAACATTTCACCGTAAGTTTTTTCTAAGTATGTAAAACAGATGGTTCATTTCTTTGCTTGAATTCAAGTAACGTTATACATGTTTTTCGTAAGCTGACCAATTGATTTTTGTACGATATGTCAAAATCATATTAAATGCGTACAAAAGAACTACATTAAAGTGAGAATCCAAATGATATAATCTGCTGTATTCTTCGTGTGGTTATTTTCGCGTTTACGCACGTCATCGACTGATCGCAAAATTTTAAAACGCTTAAAAGTTGATCATATTTTCCCTTGCACCCAAAATCGCGAAATTTCGTTATTATTATTATTATTTTTTTTTTTTTTTATTTTTTTTTGCGTTCCAATTTTGCCGAAAATTTATGTACCATGAAACCAACCATGCCTACACGGTATTAAACTGATATAGCAATATTTATGATATTATCAGTATATAACATACCTTCTTATTTTTTCTTCATATGTTTTTTTACCGAAACCTCAGACTGTATGGTAAACTATACCCTAACATTGTTGCTGTCTCATAAAGTATAAAGAATATGTTGTTACAACTCATAAAGTTGCGTGGTGTGTGTTTTTGGGAGACTGCGGTTAAGTTGTTGTGTATTTTGATAATAGTGGAACTCTTGCCCATTTTACCACATTAGCAATGAGAGAAACATTTAGAACAATATCTAATATTGATAGCCATTTAGGTGAGAAATACATTTTTTCATTAAAATTAATCAATCTTTAGTACCCTACATGATTTAACAGAAATTTTTTATACAAATTATCAAAAAACGAAACAAGCAACACGAATTCATTATTTGCAAAATAGTTGAAAACAGTACGATATCAAATGATCCTAATTCAGATGGCAAAAAGAATCGATATTGCTTTTAGACAAAAAAGACGTGAATACATTGGCAGTTATGTCCCCAGTCTCGTGAGCTGTACTGATTTACAAAAGATGAAAACTTCCTTAGCAACAAGCAATATTTACATAAATATCTCCCTATATTTGTCATTTAGGCCACACCCAAATTTTAATTGTCAAGCATCTTTGAAAAATTACTATAAGCATCATGTCACTATTTAAAAGAAAACCATATTTTGTCTGTTTCTGATTTTCAGAATCCCGCTAAGCAGATTTAAGTTTCATAAAAATAATCATTACCCTATGAAATCGTGACACACTCCTAAACATTTTGTTGATATTTATATTTAGAGTACTGACTAACTACATGTAATATTTTGGAATGGCTGTTTTTGTTGTAGTCAGTAACTATAGTGATATATGTTATATTGGCTTATTAAACAGTTCAATTTCAAGTTCATCAGTTATGTACAAACCCATTCATTTATTTATAGAAATCGTTTAACCTATATGCCAGCTTTGACTAGGGAACCGAAAACAACAAAAATACGTAATGACATTAAAAACTGCATTCAATAATCAATGAACATCCTATTTGAAACATATACCCCAGGTTGATAATGAAAGCTATATAGATGGTTATGTAATGGAATCAATAAAATCATTTCTTGTTTCGTTTTGATAAACACACCGTTTAAATTTTTACGACTGATGGAGAGAGCTGTGTGGTTATCGAAACATCAAGAGAAATGATTGCGTTGGATATGTTAGATAACCATTTATGTAACGTAGTGTTTGGATGGAAGTTCAAATAAAAGCGATAAGATATGATCTTGATATTATATCTGTTGTTTACATGACAATTAATGGCGAAGCATATTAATAAATATGTAATACGTGGCATTCAGTCAACCCAAGATACTCAGTAAATATTACAGGCATTTTTCACTCGGTTGATACACACGTATAAAATAATAATACATTTGCTCGGTAAGTTTTAAGTTTTAGCCATAACACTTTTGTCAGTCGAAGCACTGAGACAAAATAATAATACACTTTCTCAGTAAATTCAAAGTTTTAACCAGAACACATTGTCAGCAATGCGCTCATTGAGACAATTTCAACATTTTTATGACTAATGACAACTTAATTTGCCTTACTTCTTTTGTAATTTTTCACGTTTGTCAGAAGTTATTCGTGCGACATTTGACATGACAAGTGTCTTTGTCCTGACTTATTATTTCCAGTATGAAGGCCAGGTAGCATAATCAAAGACAAAAACTTAAAGAAGGACGCACGTGTACTTATTCTCTACTTCAACCAATCAGCGACGAGAACCATACAAAACGTGTCGATTCTTTTTCTGGCCTTTCTGTCACACGATAATTAGAGCGAGTGGTAATTTGTTCTGGCGTATAAATATGGAAAACATTCAGTAATTATCCTAACTAAACGAATACAAGGTTTGCTTTAAAAATGTTTATTTATGTTTGCGCATTGACCTTTCTGTCTGATAGAGAAGTCAAATGATACTCTACAAGCCACGACAAAAAATCGTCGTCTCTCCAAAACATGACATTCACGTGATATTAAACTAATACATTCACATAGTTAATGAAGAAATCGTGCAAATCACATGATACAATAGAAATAGAACCTCCGCCTATTCTGTTTTTGAAGCTCTAAATATCACTGACCAGCTGACAGAACAAGTAGAAATGGTTTTGGGATGCGACGAAATATCTGTATTCTGTATTATTCGTTTGAGTTTGCAATCTATAAGCATCATTTATGTTATTTCATTTTTAAGTGATGAAGCCAGAGCGCACAGAGACAAATTACCGACCTATGGCTAGTTAAGAATAGAGCGGTGAAAGATTAGGGTGGAATGTCAGACACACAATGACAACTGGCCAGCGTGTTGCGTGACGGAGCGTGAGATGGTTACTAGTCAAGCGTACTTGACTAACGTGACCGCGCTTGTAATGATAGTGTTACCGAGGGATTGCATAGAACCCGAGCAGAGCTAGCGCGCATTATGAAGATTGTCTGCAAAGCTCTGGCATCTATATATATAGACCATAGATGCCATAGGAAGACGCGTTAAAGCTTAAAAATAGAAAAGACTAGCAGTAGAATGGGATATACCGTAACATCTGAACTGTTACCCTTCTCTATGATAATGAAATAACTCAATTATTATTGTCGTTTTGGTTTCCCAGTTCCCCGTCGTCATTCTAAGAATATTCACCTAGCCATAGAGCAGTTTACACATTTTCAGAACACATATAACGTGCTTTTATATCTCGTATCATGTCCTGCAATGTAACCGCATTATATACTTCATCTATGTGATTTAACCTACATTTAAAGTCAATGAATGTCTAATATATATTTTTTCGATTTTCTTTTTCAAAGTAAACAGTAAACATGCCAGATTAAGTTTTGAAAAGTTTTAAACCTAAACTTCTATACAATTTGAATGCAAAGAGAATGTAATTAAAAAAAAAAAAAAAAAAAAAAAAACGTTTTTACATTCAGACTACTTACATATGATAAAAACAAACATTTTACTAGTGCCACATAATTATTATTGATTGATACAATATCGTAATAAATTATCATGTCAGTTTCAATCATATCTAAGACTGCTACGACTGAGTGACAGGCGACATGGAGGATGTCAATTGAGTGCTATATAATTATTATTGAGTGATATGAAATTGGAATAAATAACCATGTCAATTTCAGTTTCGGCAACTCAACATCTTGCAAATTATTCATTAATTAATGCATCATTCTACTATCATGTCGCAAACGTTTGAAGATGTCATTGTAATATTCAACTACCACCATAACGACATGTGGCACTGAATAATTCAAAATCCGATAGTCCTTCAGCTTCACCTATCGGTATATCCACGTATTCCCAAGAGGGAAAGCATGAGATGAAACAGCAATTTTAAATATGGCCGACATTTAACCAGGATAGCTTCGTGTCGAATACGTTTAACCTACGTTCCATTCCTTTTAAAGGGACAATTCACTCAGGCTAATTCTTTTACATAACCAAGAAGCAACATATAACATAAACGTATTGTTCTACATTTCTTATGAAACATATAACATCAAATATTGACAAATTCCACGTCATAGTCTAGTATTTTAATTTATATCGTTGTAATTATAAAATCGTTGATCAATCCGATTAAGCCGGTACAATATGTACGCTGTACCCATACCCGAGCAAAAGTCACGTACGTTAAACAAATGAACTACATAACTACTGAGGAGGTGATTAAATGATTTTTAGGCAAGACAATTCACCATAATAAGTTCAACACACTACTGTCAGAGCGATTTGAGCAGTTCTAGACAAAAGATACACTACTCTACGAGCCAGGGACAGGGTTCGGCATACAAGAAGTTCGACCACAATGTGTAATGGCGGACAGCGAGCGAGTTTGAACATTTCACACACATATCACCACCATGGGATTTTATGGCATATCACAGTAAAACCGACTGATCTAATTTCCATCAGAACTAGTTTTTGTCCAATATATGTACAAATTTTAATGTTCGCTTAGACTGAATTGTCCCTTTAATCATAATTACTATGTTTAGTCGAAATTATGATGTAACATGTCTGCATCAAAATCGATACCATATCATTTTCCACAAGGGAGGTAATGAAATAATCTGTATATTACTCATAATACTAACGCGCAGATTTTGCAATGTCATTCTGATATTGGGAAACTATACAATGAAAGTGTTGCATTATACATACATGTATATGGTAAAGGGATAATGCGCGTGTTTATTGATGTCAATTAGTAGCTTGTGTGCAAAGGACGTTAATACTTTAGTTTATCAATTATTTGTTTGAACTCTGTATTATTGTCTATGTCAGTTATGGTTGGTGAGCTAATGATATTTCTATGATCTTGGTATGAACTCTGCCTGAAGTTGAAATTTGATATATTTTCACAAAAACTTGATTATTGTTACCATTTTCTTTCCAAATGGAAGAATAAAATTTTAGGAGATCATTTTGCTATCCAAGTAAGCCAACTTGGACTCATAAATTGACGGTTTATGTAAGTCGAAGTTTCATTCTCTCTTAAAGAAATTCATCATTCATGTGGAATACTTAATGCATTTAAGATATCAGTTGCGTTTAGCAAGAATGGACCCTACCGAAATATTTATAGAGATACAGTATATAATAGATTTTAGGATCAGTTTAACGCTGGACCTGTTCGAACGTGTGGTTCTATACAATCTGTAAATTACGTAAACCAGAAAAAAAACGGACTTTAATCTATCTATGATAACGAAATCTTCTCTTTGAAAATCTAATTTGATTTCGAACTAGAATTTTAAATGAAGCACCGACTTCATGTCCCCACTTTTAAACTAAATACGACGTAACATTTTGCATTCAAATGTTATGAAACTTGACAGGACCCGTTGCAACAACCATCTTATCGATCTTTTCCAGTACTGTGCATTTCAAGGGTTATGGGTAATTGAAACGAGACGAGAATTCAGAGACGATCAGACAACTCAGCAAAAACTTCACAAACCATGCATAATTCTTTGTAGCTCTCTGCACACTGCCTGTCCTTGTATTGCTTACCATAGATCACTGCGCCTTTTCATGTACACAAGTCAGCTGACAAGATAGGCAAATAGAGGATAATGATTACGTTGCAAATTACATAAAACACCAGGTGCTAATGATATGTTTTAAATATGATACTGAATTACCTGTGTTGATTTTTCTGTGTAGACTTTATATAAAACCTGTGAAACCAACGCACTTATAATATATAAGGATATCCTGGAGGACTGCAGTTATTACGAAATACAAGCCTCACCGATGTATTTTATCTAAATGTTAAAAGTTGAATGCAAAATTATTAAAACAACAGGTTTTTTTTTGTTATTTATGTTTTTTGTGTGTTTTTTGTGTTTTTTTTTTTTTTTTTTTTGGGGGGGGGGGGGGTTAAATTAGATTTTTTTTCTGTTAATTAGTTAATTATCACACTATAGCCGATTAAGCACTAATGGAACTTTTCAACAATGCATGAGCAAAATTCATTTTACATTGAGGGTGTATATAAACTTGGAAATTCCAAGCGTGGGTAGCTCTAACAGCAAGTACATACACATCTTATTCTACTGCTTCTGACAAACCTCTTCATAACACTCTAATCAAGCGTGTTTAATGAATGGTATAGAACATACAGATAAGTCACCAAGCGTGTCTTATTAATCTCTCGACTGATTGATCTTACGCCAAAAGATTCGTCATATTTTTTAAATACATTTTTGTTGACAGTTACCCCGGTTCTTTAATTTACAACACTCGATTTGTAAAGCAATATGGTAAAACTGGCACTCGAGCGATCGAACGTACGAAGTCCTAAATCCTGACACACGACAATCAAACAAATATTTTGCTTGGTCTAATTGACCGTTATATAAAGACACATAATTTATACACGGTTCAAAGTATACGTCAATTCACAATATATTACCCTTATAACAGTATCGCAGTACTATATACAAATGTATCTTAAATCTACAGTGTACTAGGAATAACCTCATACCGTCAAATAATGCCAATTGACTACTGCATGTTGGTTTCAAGTCGGGATTTAGTTTATCCTGATATAAAATAACTATTCTGAAATCCATACTAGACGTGAGTGCAAATGATCTTCAATTTTGTCAACGAATTTCTACTTTACCATCAGTTATCGATGATGATATATTTATACATGTATATAGTTACTAGTAGTCAGGTACAATGACATTGCTCCCTGCACCCATATGGTACTGCAAACGTTTTGGTTTGGTTTATTTATTTTTACGTCCTATTAACAGCCAGGGTCATGTAAGGACGTGCCAGGTTTGTTGGTGGAGGAAAGCCGGAGTACCCGGAGAAAAACCACCGACCAGCGGTCAGTACCTGGCAACTGCCCCACATGGGATTCGAACCCGCATCCCAGAGGTGGAGGGCTTGTGGTAATATGTCGGGACATCTTAACCACTCGGCCACTGCAAACGTGCATATTTTAGCGGTAATATTGTGTAAGTGCTTTCGCACTAAACTATTATTCAGGTAATTATATTCTCGATGCGTCTTTTACATTATGGCATTACGCAAATCCAATTAATCATTGTACAGTCACGTTTTCCACTAAAATAATCAAGTTAAGAGTTCTTTTAAAAATCAAAATAACATTTGAATTGTCCCACTAAGAGACAATACTAGCTATAAGACAATAGCGCTCTCCCAACTGTGGCATTAACTTTGAAAAACATAAATGTATATAAATAACTTTTTATAAAGATATTGAACACATACAAATTCTTTAGTTTTCCGGGATGATTTGAAGCAACTAAATAAAAATATGAAACAAGTCAGCACACCCGTTACTGTCAAAGGTAAAAGTTAAAAGATATACGATGTAAAAGATCAAACATAGGAAATTTCTTTTGATTTGATATATAGCATAGAAATATTACCAACTTTAAAAAACAGGATATTTTTCTATTTGAAATGAAGCATTGTATGTTAATAGAAGCTAAATAGTTAATCCCTAAATTTGTGTTTAACCATTACAGTAAAAATTGCCATCTGAATTCAACGACCTTCTGTCTTGAACGACCTAAATTATTCCTCCAAACGAAAATTACTATGTAATTAATCTGGTTACAAATCAAAATGTACAATATTATAGATATTTCCCTTTATTCTATATTTTTTTTATTTTTGTATTATGTATGAATATATATAATGTTATAATAAAAACTTGTTGCCTCGATGACACTAGCCTGTTGATAGGACGCTAAAGAAAACAAAAACAAGCAAAAAACAAACAAATAACGTTGTTTTCCAGAAGAATAACGCAATAATCAAGGCGATATAATTATCTTATAAATTTGTTTACAACGTTGTTGATGACGTAAACATAGGCAATATAGCTTCTGAATACGTATATGACTCTTATATCTAGAATATAAATATAGTTCATTGAATTATGAAATGTCTGTCCAAATAAAAGATCTTTGTAATATCATTTGGTTGCCAGGTAAACAAAACTCGAAAAGCATTACAACCAATCCCCAAAATCTATTTTAACTTTGTCTACATGTTGTGCGTGACAACATGGATACTTGACTACTATTTCAAAACATACATCAGTCGATAGTTCATAGCACGTAAAGAAATAAAATAATAATGAATGTGAAATAAAATACGGAGCACTTTGATAGAGAACTAATTTTAGAATGAGCAACGGGCTACCGAATTAAATCCCCCCGGTTTTTATTTCTGATATTTGATAGGATCGAGAAGCGTGATCTTGAAGTCTATAATTAGTATATACGTGTGTGTCGTATTGAATGTCGGGGTATCGGTTAAAGTTTGGTTTAAAATACTTTAATTTGAATACCTCTTGTGTAACGAGTACCTAGAGCTGATTAACACGTATTCTTCAATGTATTTATTTAGACCACACGTAGGCAAGGCTTTACTCACTGAATAATTACATTTTCAGTCATCATTTCCATAATCACATATTTGCATTGAAAGAAAATTTTGCTTACATTTCAGCAAAGGTCAAAGAATAGAGTGCTTAGCCATTATGTATAATTATATCAATATGTAGGTCAAACGTTCCAAATCCAGATTTTTGTGTACTCAGAGCGAAACTGATATGTTTGAATGTTGATCTTTTTAACATTATTATTTCGTTGTCTTTGTTTATGATTCATTGAAAATGAACAAACATCCTTTTTTTTAATTCCCTGAATATCAGAAATTCCACAAAAGCTACATTTTCTGTCATTTTTTGTTTGGTAATGACAAAATAAGCTTTGTACATTTTGTACACCGATTTGAGAATGTGACATGCTTCCTATTCTTTCTCATGATATCATTTTTACGATATAGAGGTTCAAATTGAAACTACAAATGGTTCATTAAAATCTACAATTCGACATGTTTCACGTTCACGTTGTATTAAATTTATAACTCGTCAGTTGCAGTTGATTAACTTTGACGCATGTCTTTTTTAATATCCGTTTTACTTATTTTGACTACATGCTAATTATCCTTGTAATTCGCTACGAGGATAAATGGCAATTATGCAGACACATTTAATGTTACGTACTTTAACCTTTGTCGTTCCAAACTTTTGAAAACCTGTTTATTTATTTTGGTTTTGCTGTTGGCGACCTCGTCGTAGCTGTATTTGGTTCCGTAAACAGTTACGTTCACGACTAACTGTACTGACAGTGCGCATTACGAGGATTGACTGACAATCTCTGGCATCTACAGTACATAGACCATATATTCCATAAGAAGATAGTTTAATGTTTAATTGACAAGTTTGTCAGTGACATCAATAAATATTTTTTTTAGAAAATGCATATATTTTATTGCAAAGCTACATTTTTTGTATTTCTGCATGATTTCCGATAATCCCATCTCATTAGAATTCTATTTTCATTATCTACTTCATACATTCTGTGTAATTCATGTAGTTAATGATGAACAACAATTTTAATTAGATCACTTAATCAAATTATTAATTAAAATGAAATAGCATCTCAAAGAATTGCTATATTGTACGATAGCGTTGTTCATGACGTCAGTGGAATGTTAAGAATTCGTTTATTTTAGAAAATCTCGAACATGACACAACACGATTGTACATGATATCAATGAATTTTGGAATTTTGTAATTCGCTTCTTTTAAGAAAAAATGCAAACATAGCAAAAAAATAAAATCCTATGAAATGTACCCGCTATGTAGTGTCAGCTTCCATCATTATATAGGTCAACCATGGTGCTAATATCGATGTTATTTAACGCAAACATCGGAACCTACGGGACATCACATGATGTATGGATGAAATGGCATGCTGGATATGAAAATCCCATCATTGAAATTGGTTGCATTCAAATCGGCGTATCCATCCATACCCCGAGAGGATAAAGATAATTCTATTGATTACACTAGTGTGTAGGACGTTCAATTATTACTTTTAGTGACATGGCTTACGTGGAAATCGTTATTAATCGACATATTCGCCTCAAACATATATCAGATCATTGAAGGGCCATAGAACACTATAAAGTGTGATTTCAATCATAGGTCACTAAGTAGCAATTTGGCATTTGCATGTAAATTTTGCATTGAAATAACATTTACTGCAGAAGATGCATAACTATTATTATTTAATCTAGTTAACACTTGTAGCGCCTGTTATTACAATACATTTACATTAACTTTTCAGTTTTACGATATAAACAAACCAAACCAAAATCTTTGTGAAGGTATAATTGACACCCAAAAACGTGACCGTAATGACGTCACTAATGTTGACATACCTGAAGTAACGTCAACTGATCACCGTCAAAATGGTTGTTCCATCTTGTGGAGTATCATGTCGATAATTAACAGTTTTTCGGTCTACTTTACACACTTTTTATGCAAAGACCCCAAAATGAATGAGTTGATTATGTACATATAAGCATTAAAACATCTTCCTTTTGAGTATACTCTATATGATTACATAGATGCCAGAGCTTTACAGATGATCATCTTGTAATGCGTTTGCAAAGCTCTGACATCTATACAGATCATAGATTTCACGTAAAAAATAGTTCTATAGTCTATAAATTTCAGATTGTTTTAGAAATAAATTGAAAACTTAATGTCTCGATCCCAATTTGTGGTTATGGAGCTGAATGGTAATTTGTTAATATATTTCGTAGAACATATCTTTAGTGTATAATGTCCTCGTTAGTTATGTGTTTGTTCTTCTGCTGATATTTACCCTGACAACGCATGCTTGTAAACTCTACCTTTACGAGTTTGTATTATCAATAATGAACTGAATAGCCTTGTATAAATAGCCGTTAGTGAAGAGAAATTGATGCCACCCTAGAAATACGTGTCATCGAACACATTATCTATCGGTTTAATGAAGTGATTGATACATCACAAACGTTAACAATGTTGTACAACCCTCGCTACGTAATTGATTGGTCTTTGTGATGACGGGTCTTTCGCCAGAACCAGACAACCTGATGGGAGATTGACTATACGAAAGCCACGCGGTATTGACAAACCATTACAATGTATCAGATCTCTGTCTGTTAGGCATTGTTCCATCATCAGTCATGTGATTTTTTATGTCCTTTTTTTTTTATTAGTTTCTGTTTTTCATATCTTTTGTTGTGGAAACATGTCCGCTTTTAAAAATTCCGAATTTTTTGTTTTGTTTGAAGTCTTACAGCCACTGTAATTTAAGGACTGATTAAGAGATGAAAGAAAGTCCTGAAAGAAAGAGAAAAGGAAAAAAAAAGAAAGAAAAAAAGGAAAGAAAAGAAGAAAGAAAATGAAATAAGAAAGAAGAAAGAAAAACAAAAGAAAAAACAAGAAAAAAAGAAAGAAAGAAAAAGAAAAAAAACTTGAGTACACTGAGAAAAACCATATTTACAATCAGTACCTTGCAACTGCCCTACGTAGGATTATAGCCCGACGCCTACAGATGGAAGACTAGTAGTAATCGGTCTTTGATTGGTGTACCAGATTGAGTGTTGTGTTAGTACATCACGGTCTGCTGCAATAAAAAATCTGATTTTTTTCTGATGGGAGTATTGCAGTACTATATCAAACCAGTTAATATATAGGTTTTAACACACCTTTCAGTTATTTAACGGCTTTACATTCCGTCTTTTTTAAAATATAAAATATCTGAAAGTTCTATATTCTAAAATGTACTCTACCCTATTTGTAGTCCACTGTGCATGCTAGGATATTTTGTTGTTGTTGTTTTTTTTTTCCAACACTACAGAATATTATCTACTTGATATTTACCTTGCGTTCATAGTCAGCTAAGGTTTTCTGTAAACTATAGGCCTCTTCTTGGAAAATGAAACAAAACTAATACATTGGAACTGTTAAAATTAGGGTATTTGGCGAACAGCTGAAATATTTTTAGATTTAAAGAGATATTGTGCAAACAAACGGTAGCAACACAAAAAGGCAGTGTTATTTTATTGAAAAAGAAAATTATCTGCTATAATAATTACCTCTATATGTCTATGAGTTTTTTTTACCAGTTACCAAAAATTGAAGAGTGAGCGCACAACCAACAACGAGAGGTCTTCGATGGAAGATAGACATATACGTTTGTCTATGTTTATCTACAGTGACGTTAACAAAACTATCGCTATGATTCACTTGTAGGCTTATCAACACGTCCGTCACTTGACAGTACTAAAGCTCACTATCTTAAACATTAGTTATCTACAGTACAGGTCGCACCCGTCTTTGTGATGTGTATACATTAAATGAACAGTCCGCTCAATGTTTTGGTAACTACGTAGTATAAATAGCTTATGGACGGCGATATACCAATCCAGGGTCTATGTAGTTTTCAGTAATAAGTTTCACTGATAATTGGGGTTGAAAATTAAAAACCCATAGTCAGATATTTACATGTTTGGTCTATTAATCGTTTTGATCATACATGTATTGGCATTTATGCGTATGGAAACAATTATCATATTGAAAAATATTAAGTATGAACATTTATTTCAACGATAATGAAATATCACGCAATGACGTTCTACGTTATATGACTCAAATGTTGAATAATGAAGATGAATACTTTCCTATATTTGCTTGCCTTTGAAGTAATTTTATGGCTATTAGTATTAGCATTTTGTTATGATAATCCATATCTGCTTTTTAAATTCCAAAATGGTCAATCCATAGTTTAATTGAGTTTGTTCGCCTTTCAAAAATATTCTCATTAAGCATATTCGAAAGATTCATTAAGACAAGAGAGAGTTTAGCGGTAGGGATTTTACTTAGCAATTACTAGCTTATTAGGATGATTAAGCACTGTCTTACTAAATACGGTATCCATTAGACATATTACGTAGAGTTTTCCTTTCATCATTATAGATCTAGTGAGTTACTTATCATTGCTAATTACAGATATGTAATGTGGCTATCGAAGAAAAGGATATTCGGTCTTTGCATATTACAGAGTTAGCTCCCTTGCGGATAGGTATCGATTGTTACGTCATTGTTTTTTGAGCGCAATTCACGTCGTTTTCTCCGAAAGGTATGACGTTACACTCGCAAACACATGACGTCACAATCAATACCTACCCGCAAGTGCAGATAACTCTGTAATATGCAAATTCGGAATATATATATTGACCAACATTTGTTACGTACAAATCAGTTGTCCAAAATATTGTTTATATTACCTGTTGTAATGGTTACGTATTATAATAGCCTTTACTTACTTATTAAACATGAATTAAGTCTTTGTACAGTCAAACATTAAACAATTATTAATTTTGAAATTGTATTGTAACTCTGAATTTATGGGATACTCTACATGCAATATAAAATGCTACTTTTTTATCAAAGAGTAATAACCGTTCTTAAAGAAACTGTATACAATAGCAACGGGCAGTTTATACAGTCATGTACATTATATATTCGTCACTCAATAACATACATGTCTTTAAAATTAGATTTAGAGAAGACACCCCAGCACTTCTTCAAAGACTAAAACGATTCTATGAATATTCAATTTGTTGAAGATAAAATCCTGTATCTGAATGTAAGGGATTAGACGGAAACACGCGTTTAATGCTTGAATCAACATCAGGAGCTTTGACATGTCTCCCTAGATCCAATATTTGATCGAAATACCTCTTCTTTGTCCTGTTATAAAATCCAGTCCTTATCTGATGGCGTTTTTAAACAAGTATATAAAATGTCATATTGACCCATCATCGGATAAAAAAACAATGTTCCGAAAAAAAGGACGACAGCAAAAAACAAAAACAACAAAAGTCAACGAAAGGACAGTATAGCACTAATGAATAATACAGGTGCGTATAGGTCATGGCGTGAAGGAAGTGAATTTATCTTAAGATGTGTGGTCGCCCGCGGTGGTTCAGATTTATCTAACAATACACGGGATAGATTGTAACACATCAATAAGATTGTACATTCACTCACCGCTTAGGGACAGATGTTGAGAATTCGACCTATGATGACTTTCAGTATTCAGAAAACACTAATTTACAGTAAACAATGTTATAGTTCAAGTGGTAGCGGTCCTGAGTCAATATCTTGTATCTTTGAAAACAACAAATGTAACACAATTAAAATATAATTTTTAATCTGATCGAATAGCTGAACATCTAGGTAAAGAATAAGTTAAATATTGGTGTCAATAAGTTTACCTTTGTCATCTTTATATTTTCTGAAATACGTAGAATGAGAAAAGACAAAAAGATGTATTCAGCTGAGTTTCTATGGTTTCATAAAGCTCGAAAGGCTATAATGTTGATAAGAATGTCAGAAAAACAAACCATGTCGTTATCACAACAAGAATTATAATGATAAATCTTTTGGAATATCATGCTTTTTATGATATGAGGTTAAATAAAAGTGATTCTTGAAGTAGTTTTAAAACACTTGGAGCAGACTTAACTATTTTGAAGCATTATTTTAACCTTTTTCTCCTACTTAGTTTACAAATACTGACAAACCACAATACTCATTGTCTTTATTATTAAATCACCAAGCTCTGTTCGCTCAAAATCAATAAATCCCGATTAACAACGCAACTAGGATTTAGGCAGATAAATGACTCATCTTTTATGAAAATGTCTAAAAATAGTTATTTAATTTTGAGTGAAGTTGCGAACTTAAATTGCCAACATCGATTGAATAGTAATAAAATCCAATATGAATTAAATAGTGACTTATCTTCAAGAGTCAAGGTGTGGACTTGAAATGCCAATATTAAGTGAATAGTAATAAGATTCAATATGAGTTAAATAGTTACTCTTCTTATATTTTTTGTCTATATGGTTTTATTAATGAAATACTAATTTCTCTTTCTCCTCGTATTCCGGTTTTTGTCTCGATTGTCACATTACATTAGTAAAAGTATTTAGTTTGGTATTTAGACCTGTAATCCTTTAAAGCCTCGGTGACCAGGTTTTAACCTTGAAATAGCATGGAATCCATATTATGCTTGACGTATGTAATATGTCTATACAACACAAGATTACATCACGGAGATTAGTCGTTAAGTTGTTGTTTTTCCGCTGTTACATCACTATTGTTACATAACGGTATTCAAGGTATTTATTTAGGTATTCATTAGAGCTATGAAAACAGTAGGCAAGACTTCATAACAGTAAATATTACCAGAGAAACCTCCATCTTGACCATGGATTGTCAAAGTCAGTTTTTGCTTTGATATACATGTCCTTGAGTCTTCGGCTTATACATTGCAAGTAAAAGTGCAATATATCGTGAATATGATTAGAAATATATTGCAAACACATGGCCTAATGGGTTATTATGAAGGACGAATGTAAAATGTTACTTATGGATTCTTCTCTAGAATAAGTGCAAGTAAACCTCAATGATAGAATTAGATGCAACAGCAATGACGGTGAAATGCAAAAGGAATGGATTTCTCGTAAGAATACATATTACATCCTATTCTGCCAGCAATAATATGATATGGGCAATTCTCAACACGTGAACAAAAATAAAAAAAAATAAAACCATTATAACCGAAAAAATCTTCTGCGATGGACATGCATATAATCATTGAAAGTGTTATACCGTTAGTAAATATGTTTTCTTACACCACCAAAAAAGTAGCACAGAGATACGAGACGATCATTCCAGCAGATATCCACTTACATATGTATATAATGTATGGACAGTTTTATCACTTTCAATATACTTATATTGGAATACAAAAACAAAATGTTTCAAAAATGTTTTTCTACTGATAATAGAATAAACACGTTTCGATTTTAGAGAGAAAACAAGAATGTCCATATCATATATCATTTTACAAGTTAATCTAAAATACATAAATCCTAAAGATTATAACGGAAATCAAAGCGCAATGCGCTATAATCCTATATTATCTTACCCCTTATGGAACTACTTTTGATTTAAGTTACCCGATATAGCTCATTTAATGGTAAGCCTTACTAGGGAAAATGACGATTGTTTCAATTCAAGATAAGTCGACCTTTACAATATAACTCAATAAGAGGCAAAGAAAATGATTTTTTTAAATTAATTAATTACAAAACACGTTGAAGATCCCAAAATATTTAATATTTTTTCAAAATGCCTCATTTAAAAATAACTATGATGTGGACGCTTTGCAGTAGAAGTGCGAAAAGGATACTCGTATGATCAACCATTTTCCGTCTGCCACAACCTAGGCCGTGCACAGTTCTAGATCTTAACCTTATCTACATGTAAACTGTCACGTAATGTAATATGTATCTCCCAGGTCCCAAATAGAATGCCATGATAAATGTGTATGGGTGCGTGATGTTATTTTATTACACAACAATCGTTTGTAATTTATGTAGGATATATATAGGATACAGAAAATGCATAGTTTCACAAGGATTTTTTTCTGTTAAAATGATTGCATCATAAGTTCTGTTTTTAAATTTGTATTTGGTATCATATACAATGTACACTGTATAATGCAAAAATTTGGAAAGAATTTCTATAGCTTGTCAACTTTCTTATGTTTGGATAACCTAGTGAGTCTGAGTACTAAAGTGAATAACAAGTCTCCTTCAACTAATCTATGCCTCAATTTCAAGATCAGATAAGAATATAGTTTCATTTCAGTCATATTCACATGAATAAAAACTAGATAAATATTACTAACGTCTTTCTTAGTAATGAAGATTAATTAGTCGTTATCTTAAGATCCTATTTTTCGGAAGATAATCGCGAAGATTCGACAAATGCGTTATTTTAGTCACAAAAACGGAACTGTTATTTTCACTCTTCTTGTCCCTTGTTTGACTGTAGTATGAAATAAATTCAATGCCATAACATTCCTGTCTATGATATTAGGCAAAACCTTGATGGTTGCTATGGTTGAAAACAAAAATCAAAGATAATTGATAACTAGTACTTTACGACCTCGTTAGACGGCACCTTAAATTGTCCCTTTTATCACTTAAGTAAACAAAAGTTCACTGTATACGAACGAAGTGACTCCCCGTACTTTGTGAATGGTCAGTTTTGACCACCACTGATATTTACTCAACAAGTAATTTATGTTATTAAAACCAATTGAAGTAGAAATCGATAGTTCTTATTAAATGGCCATGCTTCATGATTTACTTTATATATTAGGATTGGTATTTAGATTTCAATTCCCGTCAGAGCAGGGTGGCACAATGGGCCACCGTTTTGAACTTGACATGGAGAAAATCTCCTATAATCCAGCCTGCGACTGTAATTCCTGTATATACAGTTATATCATTAAGGTTTACATACTTACGTTATTTTACTCATTGTTAAACTGTAACCCATATTTTGATCCCACGTTACGCTGGTCTCCCCTGGCGATTAGTATCACAACGGCATTAATAATTACCCCCTTCCTCATATAAAGGCCGGGCCGCGGTGGCCGAGTGGTTAAGATGTCCCGTCATATTACCACAAGCCCTCCACCTCTGGGATGCGGGTTCGAATCCCATGTGGGGCAGTTGCCAGGTACTGACCGCTGGCCGGTGGTTTTTCTCCGGGTACTCCGGCTTTCCTCCACCAACAAACCTGGCACGTCCTTACATGACCCTGGCTGTTAATAGGACGTAAAACTAAACAAACAAACCATCATATAAAGGCACGCGTAAACCAAATCTTCATTGAGGAATACTATAATGTAATTTGTCAAGTCCTTCAAAACAGAATTTGGTGATGTTATTGAAAAATTGCAATCTATTGTATTTTTACAACACGTAGTGCGAATTACTGTAGTGTATGATGTCGATATTTCGAAATTATTACATTACAAATATCGGTATTAGACATATTTTATTGATATAAGATTTCAAAATATTTTGAACTTTCCTGGCCAAAGTGTGAAATTTGTCATAAAAATAACAAAACAATATATGTAATGAATCTTTCAATCCTTATTAAGGATTTTTTTGCAACTTGTGTTTTTACCTTTACAAATATTGTTAAAGAAAATCATGATGTTGGTCACAGAACAAAATGATTAATCAAATATATTGATAGAAATTGGCTGATGTTTTTAGGTCAATGGTTATCGAAAAAAATAACACATTACTTTGTAAAAGTGTCTTTTGCTCTACTTTGCCAGTTGTCAACCAATCAATTAAAACCAACGTTTATAAATTAATTTCATACTTCATAACTAAAATTGCAAGACCGTAGGAATGATCTCTTGTCGCCCGATAGATTTGTCGGCGTTTGCTAGCAGTTCATGTATGGACGTTTTAGAGTTAAGAGTTAATTAAGACCCATTTGGCTTAAAATCAACTTCATTGTCAGTTAATCATAAAAGACACTTCATGTTCACTTATGAATTCGGAAATCAAAGTCATTGAAAACAAGATTCACGAATGAATTATCTTCATGGAAGGATGAGAAAATGAATTTTGTTGATAGTGTATATGTTCTGAACGGTTATTTCATATGATATGTACTTATAATGTTCAAAGTCCGGTGTTTTTATCAAACAAATTAACACATAGGGTGTCGTTGATTGGCAGAGAGAGGATTGAGTCATCTCCTCGACCATGTGGACCAGCAGAGATAATCAATACATGTTGATAGAACTCCCTAATGATTTTTAAAAATATTCTATTTTTGTAACCTTTAATATCATACCTGTTAAGAATCCCTTGTTTCTTTATATGAATTAAGTCATTGTCAAATTGTATAGTTTTTCAATTTTCGATTTTGATGTCCTTTGATTTATCTTTCCAAAATTGTCGATATGTTTTAGCTTTTATTTTGTAATAATTCATAATTAGATTACTAACTCATCTCAAAACGAGATATTTATATGGAATATGCCCTCATAAACGGTGTTTTTGTTGATTGAAGTATTTACAAGACTTTGAAGGAAATTATACTTTAAAGTCAATATCTATTATTTGTTATCAGTAATTGCTCTTGTGGGTTGGTATCATCATGTTGCTAATAAAAACTAATATCTACCTGCAAGTGTAAATGTCTGGTGCATACTGTGTATTTCAAGGGCATTCATACTATCTTAATATCTGTCATAACTAATATTTCATTTTTACAAAGCATAATTATTTGTGTGATCACAACCTGAAAACTTTCTATTTTTTGAAATACGTATTTTGTTTTTGATTTATCAAAATAAAACAAAAGATAAAAAATTAATTTATTGTAACCGACATATGTGTTTTGGTCTACCATTGAAACACATACCGTTAGCCGTTCACTGCCGTACGTACTTTGCTAAGCACATCAAGTCGGGTCAAAGTTCACAGCATTGTTCATTTAATAGGTTAGTCACGAATTGATTTAAAAATAATAAAATTTGCTAAGTACTCTAGACGACCACTGGTACTATGCCCCTCGGGATACCAGACAAAACGTACAGCCAACACTACAGGTGCAAATCTGGCAAGGCTGGCAAGGCTTTTGCAGGGCTATCGTTAAACAATGGAGACAACAATGGCTGTACGTATGTTTATTACAATGGTAAATATTTTGGCAAGAGATAAAACAAGGACCGCTGGTAAATGTCATGACCTTTGACCTATGACCTCGTAGAATACTTAACATGAGACATACAAATCTATCTGATGTACAAATGTAATCATAACTATACTATCGATAACATGCGTGTTGTTCCAGAATTCTCCCATCAATTTAATAGTAGTAGCTAAGGATTTGTGACTTAATCACATAAATCAAAATCAATGTTTTGTCTCTTATTCGAAACTCCCCCTCTTTCAAGGCACTTGTTACATTATTACACTGCATATAAAATCGGTCAGTATTCGAGAGTTTGATAGTACGTAATTATATTTATCAAAAAATCCGCCTGATATCAAGTGACTTCACCCATGTAATGGTTTTGTATGTGTTATTAGTGTAATATAATCTTGAGCACTTTCCATTGGCTGAAAATTCATTGTAACGTCTGAAATATACGTCACTAAACAAAAATGTAACGTCATGCCAAATGAACGCTGGATTATTGCAATTTGGTTGCATTTTGAAGTTGAAATTCTTTGAAATGTGTATCGTTGTAGTTATGTAATAAAATATCTTAAATTTGTGTTCTTTTTATATGGGATTTTATTAAAGTCGTCTCGAAGTCTTAGTCTTTACTCACCAAAGCTCAGGATATGTATTCTAATTATGAACATTGTAAACGCGGACATTTCTGCGAGGGATAAATTTACGATACACAAACGATAAAGCTCGAAAATATCCGCGCGCGTAAAATGTTTGATGTATTAAATATGACTGAAGGCAATGCCATGAAGGGCGCAGCCAGATGTTTGACTTAGTAGTTACTATTAATTATGCAATGTTAAAACGTGCAATTTATGGATATCATGGAGCCGAATTTTCCGTTTATTTTTTATTCATATACTATTCTATCCTTGTTCCCAAACCTCTATTTGAGAAGGAAACCCCCATATATTTTCTTTCCATAACAGATATTCCGTTTTTGGTCAGCTGATATATCATAAGATGGTCTAAATCACTTGAACACTTGCAAATAAATAGCGATAGCACTGAGCTTCTGGCGGATGAAGATTCGGTTTGTCAGATCATAAGTAATGAGCTTACTTCAAAGCATCATATCTATGGTGATAACCCATGATCCCCCTCCCATATGTATTAAAAATGGCGGCCGCAAACTGAAGCTGTCAGTGTGTTGGATTGGATTTTGAAGATTGTTTTTTTTTTTTTCTTATATTTTCATGCATATTTTTCCTTGGAAGTCTTAGAAGCTCCTTAGGGCACGAAGGGCTGCGCCCTTCTGAAACAATATGTTGGTTGCAAAAAAACAGTTAACATATGTATGAACCTCGTGAAAATTATAGCATCGTTTACATATACAAATCGATAAATGAAACACTCGCGAATATACATTAACATTTACAGTAACACATAATGTGACAGAAGCATTAAATGCATTTAATGCTTAAAAGTTCTAACGCTATATGTAAAGTGATCACTAACCTGTTAAAATGGCAACAAATACAAATACTAATATACATAAACTTTATTTCTATGTATATTTCACACTTGAATTCACGGACGAACAATATTAAAAAACGAGAATTAGCAACAAAACATCATTTTCAGATATAATGATTTTATCAAAAGTGACAGTGGGGGTTACTCTTAATCTTATGACCAGTCGCAAGAAAGCCTCACATCTCCATACTTTGACACGCATTTCCCATTAAAATATTTTCTTTAAACTTAATTTCTTTTATTCGTGACAAAATCATAATCTGGATTGACACAAAAGCTTTATGTTTTAATCAACCCATCCTTATGCTTCAAATAATCGTGACTTGCAGTTTTATAAGTTATATTAGCTCATGCTACAGTGATTCTGTACACATAACATCAACATATCACGAAATACTGCACATGTCAAGACAAATATTTAAGCATTGAACTTAAATCTTCCTATGGCATCTATGGTCTATATAGATGTCAGAGCTTTGCAGACAATCTTCATAATGCGCGCTAGCGCATTGTGAAATGATTGTCTGCAAAGCTCTGGCATGTACATTGATGTTTATAGACCATAGATGCCACAGGAAGATAGTTTAAGGCTTATATTTACATTATCATCCCATTTTGGGGTCTCTGCATTAACATTATTTAAGCTAGAACAGGAAAATCGTATATCAACGATGATTTAATCCGCTAGATGGAACAGCCATTTTGACGGTGATCAGTTGACGTCACCATGTCAACATTAATGACGTCATAATGGTCAGGTTTTGATTGTCAGTTATACCCTCATATTCTTCACTTTGCCTTGGTTAGTTTATATAGTAGAAGTGACAAGCAAATGTAAAATATGTATATAAGTTGTACAATGTAATATATAGCCGATTCGTTCAGGAAGATGAAAAGTTATATTTGTCACAATTTCACTATCAGTCACGATTTTTATACTGCAATAGTGGGGTGTTGTAGCAATCATTGTAGAACTAAACTTGAAAAAAATATAGATAAATTAATAACCCTAATTAGGTCCTGTCATCACTCAATAATTTCAATTTCGAAATACACTCTCAGCTCAATTAGACATACTTTATTCACTTTTTTACATGGTTGGGATAAATAATTGAGCACTACCCTTGTCACCAGGGGTACGCAGAAACAAACAGCAATTTTGCCCAGTGACATCTGCAATACTGGATGCATTGTTTGGGAGGAAGTTACCATACCGACAACGAATTGCACACTGTAAACATAACATAACAAAACTCTAAATACTAATTTGTGATTAAGTCAGTCATGCGTGTCCAATGTACCAGTCTAATTTGCATAGTTTACTCGGTCGTCAATGAATGGGGTTTTCCCTTCGTTTATACCGTACGTGGGTGTGTTGATATCTATTTGAGGGTGTGGATGACCTGTGACCTCAATGTTTATCTGCTGTGATAGCTAGTTGATACACTATTAATATTGATACGTATTTTATTTATAGAAATTATACGGCGAGGTTGCCACATCACATGAATACCTTTCTTGTTCCGGCTTTATTGATTACAAAGCACAAGGCGGTGTTAACTGGAGCGAGCAGAAGTGAGTTTAGACGTCCTGAATTGTCCACGTTACGTCCTAGCAAGGTACACCAGTCAAAGTGATGATAGGATTTCTGGTACCCTACTGTTTCCCATAATGCCCCGCCGGAGGTTGGCACGGGGCGGCCATTAAGGGACCATTGCAATCCTACCAAGGCCATCGATTATACTATAAGCTAGCGTAAACACTGTCAAATATATAGTAGAAAGCTTCACCAATCAGATAAACACTCTATACACCGTAAATAAATACTTAATATTAGATCTAGGCCCAAAGGCAATAGAAAACGGCTAGTACACTTTAACACTCGGTTCATTGAGAGGTTGAAGTCATGATAAGCAATAGGCAGTATACGGCTAAATATCATCAATCTTTTATCAATGTGCTGTCAAATAAATGAAAAACACATTTGGTACTCATTTGGCCAGTAATTACACTTACAATAAAGCTAAATAGGAAAGGGCATCTATAGGTCCAATATGAATAATATATCTAACATCGAGAGTCGACAGATTCTCCATTCGCTTTCAATATAACACGTATTGGAATTTCTAACACTTGATCTGAAGAAAACAAATACGACTATAAAACACAGTTTCAACATCATTGACTTCCCGGCGAGGAGAGGTCAACAGCCTTAAGTGACATGTACAGTAATTTTTGAGATGAGATTCGGCTACTTTATAGGTCAAATTTAGTCAGCAAAGATATAATGTTACATCCGCAACATATAGTCAGTGGGTCACATAAACGGCCTTATATTGACAATCAGTCACTCAGAATGCTTTATTGGGTTTTCAGTTTCAAAAATCTTCCTTTTCTTACTGTTTCCTGCTTTGCGCGCGCCAATTATTCTTAATATCAAGTAACTGTTGTAGTGACAATCTTCTTTCATCTGCTTTAGGCATTGCATAATGAAATTTATAACTTGTATGTAATTTTCAAGAAAACGTCATGGAGCTGTTTTTAAATCCAATTAAATTGTTGGTCGATTCATTTATTGAAAATTTCAAATAATAAATCTTAATTCTGATTTTAAATCGTTCAGTTAATTCCCTATGCAGCATTTTCATTAAAAATATGAAGTATAATTCTTATCTATATTGAAATAAAAAAAAAATTGCGCTATAATATCAGTGTATGTATAGACATGTTTTAAATCTGTTTATTCTGCTCATTGTAAGATACGCTGTGATATACTTTTATAGCCAATTATAGCAAATTGATATGCATCGCAATGCTCATATTTACATAATATTAACTCTTAATTTGAAAACATCGTATCCAGTTGAAGAGCTATACCTGATTCAGATTAACGATCTCTCGGCACATAAAGCCGTGGGGAAATAAGGCGTTGTCCCTAAACACTTAATTTTCTAATATCTTACTCCTTTGTCATTGTTCTGTTCTTATTTTCCCCGAATCACTTTCTTTTGTTTTGACCTGGAATAAAAACAATATCTCACACTGTTTAACATTGTCATTTCATTTTACGATCTTAGCCTTTTTCGAGAACGTTACATTCCTCTACCCTCTTTGTCTTTTGCTCTAAACTTCTCAAGTACTTGTATCTTTATACGAAATGGCTCTTTTGCTGGGTAAAAAATTGTACTCGAATACCCACGACTGGTACAGTACAGGATACAGAATGTAGTGAAAATGCTAGCAGGGCCTGACAATGTACTTCGTACCACATCAATGACTGTCCGAGTGATTGTTGTTGAGGATAGTAAAATTAGGCATAAACAATTGCTTGTCTACGTCATTGAAAATCGATACCATCTTCCGGCTTCTGGTTAATGGGTATATATTATTTATCATATCGGTTAATTGGGTTGGTGAATGTATCGATAGAAGAAAGATTCCTACTACGACAGTAACTATAGCTTGATCTTAGCTAGAATATTCGAAATATCGAGGTTTGACTGTATACATTTGTATGCAAACCAATAATCCCCTAATACTTCCATTTCCCCCTGAGAGCAACGTTTTAATCCCTATCCAGAGCATGAATCAGTTGTGACGGAATTTTGCATATTGAAAAGAGTGTTGACATATAACAAATATTATTATTAAGAAACAAACAAACAAATATACTTGCCAAGTGAAGAGTAAACATTTAGAGTTCAGATAGTAAGGATATCAGTACCATGAGTTTAAAATTTCGTCCTCGTATATTCCTAAAGGTGTATGTTATAGAATTAATTATTAAAATAAAAAAAAACCCAGCTACCTGTGGGGTTAATCGTGATGTTAATGTTTGTTTAAACCACTAAGTTTATATTTTTGCATACCTTCTTATCTTAAATTAAACATCTTATTGAATTAACAGCCATTACCACTGAATTTGCATTTTCACCAGAATATATTCCATCATCTCATTATTTTAAATGTGCGCTCCATCGATTTTCTAAAAGCGTGTTAATGTATGCAAGTACCTTAACCACAAGTTGTGTATAAAATAGCGTATTACGGTACAATATTGTAATAGGTTTAAATACCTGACAACGAATATAAAAAAACACACATGCGAATACAGAACAGGTAGTTGATCAATACAACTAACCACCAGCTGTTGTTGAAATGTACACTACAATTCAATTTGTAATGCTGCTTTGTTTTTATCGATTCCATGGCAGTTTCATATCACCATTTGTATACTTGAGATATTTTCTTAAAATGGAATCACCTATAGGATTTTATGCTGCTTCAATATAGATTTTTAAACATATGTATCGACATCATTTTTTCAGTGTAAAGCATGCGCATTATCATTGTACCTTGTGACATGACGGGGGTTTAGATGTTGGGACACCTTCAGCATCAGCGATTCATACCTTGGCATTCGCTTTGGTACATCATTTTCTCAACATTTTTTCCTTTTACAAGAAAATAAATTTACTATGCAAATATTGCCTGTTGATGTCTTTCCCAACACTTGAAAATTAAACAATGTCTCAAAATTGAACAGTTCCATATACTTATAATACTCATTCTAAGGTATGTAAGTTTGCAATTAGTCTTTAAGACAAAAAAGTACAAATTATATTCGAAAACATTTTATTAGATATTTATGCACATGAAATTATTTTAAACAAGATAATCTTATAAAGCGAGATTCTCAAAAAAGTTAATGAATGAGCAAATACAAATACAAAAATATTGGTCAATGAAGATAATACACAACATTGATGTACATTATTTGCAATGCTATCTTTCATTCCGTAACAACACATGCTCATTTAAATATATATATATATATATACATTCAACCACATCATAAACTTTATATCACATTTAAACAATTTGAATGTTTAGACAGCAAACCTGTTATGGTTTAATTAGATAAATATCAAAACAAATTTTAAAAATCAGTAATTCGATCTTGGTCAGAGACAGCATACATTTGAACTACTATTTTTTCAACACACCATTTTGCATTTTAAGACCAGTTGCTTGCTTGAGTGTTATGGGGATAGCTATGAAATTTATATATGAAGTTCGTGAAAATTGTGCCATTTTGAATAAATTACATTTATAAAAAATTGCAACACGAAAATGCACTTGACATCAAATACAAAAAGATACAAGAGAGCTCAACTTCAGCCACAGTTTTCGCTGAGTTTGTAGTCCGGGTACGAGAGCACTAGAGCATAAATCGATAAGAATGTAGGACTAGCGCGTGTACGGATCCTTTCTCCGAGTTATAGCTCAGGTAACGCTGTTTACAATGAGGTTCTCTTGACGATTGTATATTGATCTATGTAAACTCTATGTTTAGTCGTGGACCCCGGGCTACAACTGTAGGGTTTATCCTTATATCTACTCATTATATACCGACCTAACGCGAACCTTCATTGTAAGTCGTTACAAAGAGTACAAAGACACTATTATGGATTATCAGATTTTTTTTAAATTCCATTCCTAGACGTTTCAAACCGACATTCACTACGACCAACGGGTTTATCTCTATTTCGGACATCTGAATTTTGTATCAACCCTGTTCTAGATATTCTCTACTTACCAAATGCATTGAATTACACAGAGTTGAACAAAAACTTTGAGTAACAATTACTCATGAAAATATCACAATGGTTTACACTGATTGAGTTTCTCCGGGAAAAACATAAATTGTAGGCTAAATATAAACAAAACACAAATGTCATGGAAAACTATTATTGATAGCGGTCAGAAAAAACATGTAGCATATTGTACATAGGGTATTTAAAGATTATCATTTTAATCAAAGTTGTTGACAAGAACCAGTTATATTATGTGGCATTTACCTTATATAGTTTTCTTAATTTAAAATAATTGGCAAATAGTTGGTAGAATCGAGATAATGACTTAATTGCAGCACAATGAGCTTCATCTTATATAACAAATATATTTATCGCTGGTGTTCTTAGTAGAGTCTTATTAAAAATGCTTAACCGCTGACGACTGGTAGATTTTCTTTATCAAAGACAGGAGATGACAAATTAGTATTCTTTATATGCAAAGTTACTTACTTTACACCATTATATGATTACCAACACTAACAAGTTTGAGCGTCTTATTTAAATTCAATATAGACATGTTAAAAATAATTAATTGCGTCTCGAGATAATTCCATGTTATTATTCTTTATATGGAATGAAGTATTGATTGCGCATCCACCAAAAGCGAAATCAATCATTTCGTATTCTCTTTGTGTTCATTGGACATATATTTACACATTCGGTATTGATTGCATGTGCAGTATGCGTTGTGAATTATGACAGAATGTTAATGAACCAACGTTGTTTTGTAAATGATTGTCATGACGTTATGCTTCAACACAATCTCACGATAGAATGTTCCGATATTTATGTAACACGGTTCGGCCGAAACATGATATGTTATGGGACTAGGTTATTGTTAGCTGGATTTACGGCTAATCAAAGCCGTATTAAAGACCTACAAGAAACATGACTCAGCTTTACTTTCTAAAATAATAGACTCATTAAATCAAACGTAATATCGGCGTTACGTGCATTAAAATGATGTAAACCTCCACTTAATGATGATTAATTTGCGCTCCTGTGTAGATTTGAACTGAATTATATAGAGAAAGATATATTACTGTTCAATTTTAGCCGAGATTTTGGATCGATATTTTCGAAATGAAAAGGAAACTAAATTATATCTTCATTATCATCATTACTATCTGTACGGAAGTTGTGGAATTTTAATTTGTGTTAATAATTATAATGCACATTGTTTATTTTCGATTTTCTGCTTTCCACAACTATTTCATTCTGTAAAAATATTGATGTTAAGAGATATTTTTTTTAATTTATTTTTATTCTTTCTTTTTTTTGTTAAATGGAGAGAATGATATCTCATCCCAGTGTGTATATTATATTAAAAATAAATCCAATTCAGGCAGAATTATTTCTCCTCGTGTAGATGGCTGAAATAATCCCTCAACACAGGATCATACACATGTATATGAAAATGAACTTTTATATAAAATGTGATCTATATACAGGTATAGAAAATGAACGATTTATGAATCACTAAACAAACTACACAGGAGTCGCAATTCTTACTTATGTAACCTTATTTAAATTTCCATATCGCTTTTAAATCAATATAAATAAAATGTTATGTTTTCCCATTACAACAAAAAAATTAATAGGTTTTTGAAATACACCGGAAATAACACAATGGAAAGCTATATGGGCCCATTTAATGTTATCAATGGCGTACAGTTTGGATGACACGTTGCGAAACAGGCCCAAGTCCATGAAATTTATGGTGTATCATTTATATATCGTTAAATGGCGTTGACAAATAGGAGGTTTGCACTTCATTCACTTTTGAGACATGACTGAGAATCATTTGACTCATTCATCCCTGAAGATACATTTAGACTACTAAATCAAAGACTGAGCCAGTCGATTGTGAAATTTCAGGGGTGAATGACTCGAGAAAACGGGTGTTATTCTTTAAAATGAATGTCACGCGAAACCAAATTAGGCAATGTATCAGTACATGAATGTCACGCGAAACCAAATTAGGCAATGTATCAGTAACACCAATCCACCATATACGGTATACTCGAGTCGTGTAATATTTGATTTTTTTAAGATAAATAGCATAACATTCTTATTTGCTAAAGCAGAAAAAGCCAGTAACAAATGCATAAATCTAAATTAATTTAGTAAATTTCAATGTAGGTCAATGTAAAGCAAAAGCAAGCACGATAGCAACACTGTCTGGTCAAGTTTACCCATAGAAAGTCAAACATATCGTCGAGGGGCCAACACACATACTTTATGAACAAATATACTTCAAGACTTACTCTGCATTGCATTTGCATTATAAAAAAGATCGAAGAAATACAAAAATATCTTACGTAGAAAACACAAAAAAAAAGTTTTGGTTTTTTCGAATGACGGGACTATGGTTATGGTTTACAAGCATTAAGAATACATATCATATAACTTACATCAAAATCTCTCTCTCTCTCTCACTCTCTCTCTCTCTTTCTCTCTCCTTCTCTCTCTGATATATTTTTCGTTCATATGTACACGGCACAAAGTGTTTTCAAACTCCGCAAATTCAGCTACCTACCCATTCCAAATACTGTTGATACCAAATGTTAGAGTTATCAGTAGTTGCAATTTTTGGTGGTAAATGTACTATAGTAGAAATCAAGGTAGCTGAATCTGCGAAGTTTATTCGATCATTTACATTTAGTTATAATATTATCTTCTTCACATGAAATATAGAAGTTATAAGAAAGTTGAATGTGGCTTTCTTATCTATTGTCTAGAAATGCATTACTTCCTGTCTCACACCCAAACATGTCAAAACTGAGCAAAGTCATAAATCTCTGTATACAAAATCAAATGATCAAATCAAAACTGCAATACATTATAAAAATCAAATAATAATTTCCCTGTTTGATCACATGTGTGAGAGGAGGGTTGATGATCGGCTATTTCTACATTACCCATACATGAGTACCAATATGAGGGCTTTATGTACGGCTTATCGGTCGAGAATATGGCATATACATATAAAGTTTACGCGTTCGTCCCTGACCTCGGATAAATAGATATATAGGCCTCCTGCCAACTCAAGGCACAGTGTGATTACAAAAGAACAGACTAGAGTGAAGCTACCGTTTTAAACTGCACCAACTTCAACACTATGGTACTATTTAAAATATATAACCATTTGTCGTTTTACTTGCATACAAGGTTGAAAATTGTAATACTCTTGAATGTAACCAAATGAACAATATCCATAAATGACATGAATAAGGCGATCTAACTATGAGACAGGTTCCAGGATCATGATACAACCTTTGACTTAATTTTAGACTTAGCCAATCAGAAATGACGTAACTTTTTGTAACATCATTTGTGATTGGCTAAGTCTAAACTTAAGACAGTTTTGGACTTTAGAATGTTTCATGATCCTGAGGCCAGATTGCTTTTAAAGACACATCACGCATTCAAAGCAAGTTGACTTCCAAATTAAAGCATACTGATGAGTCAATGCTTCATAGAAACATTTTTTGTTTGCAAAAAAATAATCTTTTCATTTTTTTAATTATTGAGAATTATCTAATACAACCGTGTGTTAATCGATATAATCATTATCTTATTCGTACAATTATGGGAATAAATATATCTAAACATTCATATTTACTGCAGAACTCGTATATCTAAACATTTACATTTACTGCAGAACTCCAGCTTATTGACTGACAGCTTAGAGTGAATTCCATCTCAGTTTTGTGTATCTAATGAAATTATTTTCCAAAGATAGGTGCTGATATTGATAAGGTTGGTCAATCCAGATGAAAATTTGTTCATGGGAAATAAGATTTCAACGAGAGCATCTTTCAATTGCAATTTCGGTTAGCAGAAGAACTTTACACCAGTAATTGTAGGAGGGATTTTAATACACATTGCAAGTTGAAGATGAGAATTACTTCTTCGTATTAGGACTTGTGACAGTTTGATTATAGAACATCTGAATTTGTCTAAAAATCTAAAAAAATTAGATCGATGCGGTCGTCCGGTCGGGGTTCGATGTTCAATACACCGAGTTGGAGTAAACCTATAAGCTGTGGAGTTCTGCTGTACAATGTGACTCTGTCTACTACTAATATCAATAATAAATAAGGTGAGATAAATTACGTTATCATAGGTAAAACATCCCATGGCTCGGAATCACAGACTAATCATCATTTTGGATGGACTTACGTACATTACCGATACTACAATATATCTGACCTTCTGAACTCAGCGATTGACTTTAGCTTCCAGAGGCAAGATAATTAACATTTTACTAATTATTTAATTTCTATAATCCACTCTATTTTCGAAAGATAATTTTTTTAACGAAATACCGCGAGAGCTCAAACGTAAATTAGCATATTTCGTGAATAATTGTAAAAAAGTATATATATGTACTATGAATTACGCACGATTGTCAGTTAGACCCATTGACCGCGAATTATATATGTATTCACGATGTTGTTTACGCGAAAATGAAGTGGCTTACAGTATCGTCATGGTAAGGCTCAATCAAAATACTTTTTAGTCATAAACAAAAATTGGTGTAAAATAAGAATTATATAAGTATTTATGTAGCACTTTGTATATATAGTTATAATTATGGTGTCCGCAGTTCTTTTACTTTAGGATTGGTTTTTTTTTCGAAGTGAAATGTATATACTGATCAGTTTTTGGTTTCGAAGACATTTGATCTCAATTTTTACCATGTTATTCTTAATGTCAACCCTTTATTAATGTATCAAATGATATTTTCTCTTTGCCTACATATGACAATGACTAGCATATTATCTATATAAATGTATCATCACAGGCTAAAACCAACACAAAGTTCCCAAATTATATCCCCAAAATCTATTACTTCTTTTAATTATAGAATGAAAAACTTGGTTAGAGACAGTATGTGAAAATAATTCGTGCATTATTATAATACCAAGTTCACATTTTTCTACCAATACTACAGAAATATATAAAATACTCATGACTTAAATGTTACGACAGTCGTGTCTATGAGATATAAAGCTCTTGGTTCTTTGTGGAGTTTTGACAAGTTTTGTCAAAAACGTGGGTTTTTTTTATCAAATATGTTAAAATGTTGATTATCACAATACATATATACAATAATTGGAGACTGCATGGCTCTACCTTATCACAGATTTGCGTCCGATGCAAGGGGTTGAAACACTCATCTTAAATTTCATTTTAGGAACCATATTTTATATTGAAAATGAACATCTATGCATGATTTCCAAATCATTGATGACAAATTAAAGGCACAAACTGACTTTAACCTTCAGCTGACCAAGCCATAATCTTTCTTTTATAAGCCAATTGTTGTATTCTACCGGCAATAAAACCCTACATTTGAAATAAACGTTGTGGTTTTAAGGAAAGGGGTCTTATTATCGAATGTTGGCCTAAATTTTTCATATTTCTGCGTTAGATTTTCAGCAAATGAAAAAAAATATATTAAAAAACGGCAAATTTAAAATTTGTTTCTGCAAATCGTCATGTACTATATATAATATATATATAATTAATATTGGTACAAAACTTATTCAAATTGGATGATACCGAGCATACAATTATAAAGAACGAAAATTTCTATGTTAATGTTTGCTAATCCAGACACGGTGTAGTCATTTTTCGTGAAGAGGTTTTGGATTGTAATATAATGCTGCTTTATTGGATTTAACAGTAATTCATTCAAAGCAACTTGATGAAATATTATGATTTAATATAAGAGTGCATTGTTTTAAAAATTTGGTATTTGGTCAACTAAAGGCTAGTCAGACATCGTCTGCATTGTATAGATATATGGTTTGGAAAAAAATGAGATGACAAGACGATTCATCACAAAAATATTGCATTTTGCATTGTAACTAGTGGAATGAAAATGTGGACAATTACCTTGTATTCTCTCTTTGATAAGATATCATTTCTTTCCATGTTATCTTATACACATTTACCTAGCTACTTACATCCAGAAATCTATAAAGTATGTCATTTAAAATATTCCGGACCCACCTTCGTCCTAGACTTTGCATCTGCAGACATAGTCTGAATCTGCTAATCTTGCCGTGATGTAGAATACATCATCCACCCTATATGGTGACACTGCATGCTACAAATGCAGCATGCACATACATATATAGACTATTCAACACACAACACGGACAATATCCTCAGCAGCCAAGGGTCTGAAAAGGTTGAACACTCAAAAATCATTTACACCGGTCACTTTCAAACTTAATTTGCACTTGGTATCATTCCTGATCAGCAGTATGGATAAGTCAATGAAGAATAATAATTACTCTGAACAGACTCATTGTGTTAATATCTTAACCTGGTCCTCGAAATCTTTGTCATTAATGGACCCTGTATTTACCGAGTCAGTGTACCCGCTCTCCGATGAAGAATTGTCTTGAATCACATCGGATTCAGCAACTTTTAGCGGGTCAGGATAATCATCGGCCCCATCTATTGTGAACATGGGATTGTCTACACCGACTGAGGCCCCATTATTACTAACATCCTGACTCTCTTCACTTCTAGGAGTGTCCTCTGCAGCCAATGCCACCATGGCTGACATATCATGTTCCGATTGCTTCCTCGATAGACTGTCCTCCTGGATACCCTCCAGTCGAGTTTTATTCTTTAAAGCCATTTTATTACGCTTCATCTTTTTCCTCATGCGCGATGTGCTTACAGGCATGGGATTAGAATGCATGGAGGAGACTTTACTTGTGTCTGCGCCTGGTGCACGACTTTTCTCCAAAGCACCATTGCGAGGAACATGGGATCCCTTAGAAGTAGGGCGCACCCCATTCTGAGATCCCTTAGAGGTAGACCGTGAACTATTAGGTATAGTAGATAGGTGAGGCTGCACTGAAGGTGTCTTACTTTTTGTACACAGATAATAGGAACTCACAGATATACTTATAATAGTAGCAGCTAGACCTGAAACAGTCAACACTATTCCAATGATCTTTTTGCCTTCATCGTTTTGAAGTTCTGGAGGAAGCAAGGCAGAATCAAATAATCCATAATTTAGGATGAGACACACTCCAATTGATACCATAATAATCCCGGCCAGAAACATAAAGACACCTACAACACACAGGCAGCAATGTCCTGAACTGGAACGCATCCTAGGCATCTACAACACAAAGGTCAAAGGTCAGAGATATTTAGGTCAAAGGTTAAGACATTTCAGTACACCGTCATTTTATAAACATTCTTAAAGCACCAACTTTACACTTCACATAGGTCAAGGTTAAGGGTCAAGCATAGAGTATAACACATCTAATGCATCTACAAGACAAGTTCAAAGGTGAGACATACAATGGTGCATGTGACATAGATCATATAGCTAGTCATTTTCACAACAAACATTAAAGACTAACATATAATGTAAGATGTAAAATGAAAGATCTTGGACATCTACTATGCAAATTTCAAAGGTCAAGCATACTTTTTAAAACATGATATATTTTTGACATCCGAGGCATCTAAAACACAAATGCCAAGACATTGTGTAGTGCAAAGGTCAAAGGTTAATTCATTTTAACTCATTCACCTCTAAACATTCATAATGAACTGGTCCAGCTGGTTTTAATTGTTCTTCAGGGGTGATTAGCTAATGGATTAAATGTTACTTGATAGATTTATCAATACGAACATTGTATAACAAATAGTGCTGACGTCAAACTTCTAATTGAAATCGGATAATCACACATTCTACACACTGCTTCTCATTCTCCGCAAGGAATGGTGTGTCCTTACATTATACTATATAGTCAAAAAATATAGTTTTCAAAGGAATCTGAAAGGTATAATATCCATATATTAAAGTTAGAAACTCAGTAGGTCAGGGAACAAAATTTTTTTGCAGCTTCCTTAATATTGCAATTCAAAATTTATATATAACTTAACACTTTGATATGCTAACATATATTGAGTGTTGGCATTAATTCTTATTCTGTCTTCATAATAGTCTATATTTATACACTTTTGGCTTTTATTATATTAGTTTAGCTTCCTATTTACAGACACGCCAGGTTTGTTGGTGGAGGAAAGCCGGAGTACCTGGAGAAAAACCACCAATCAGTGGTCAGTACCTGGCAACTGTCCTAGACGGGATTCGAACTTGTGACCCACAGATGAAGGGCTTGTGTTAATGTTGAGACATCTTAACCACTCGGCCACCGCGGCCCCTTATTTATAAACTATTATGAAAGCCAGTTATTTAAATTTATACTGCAAAATGAAGTATGATCATCTCAGATTATCTTTATATGAATGGAAATCCTTGTTTAAAAATTTCTTCAAATGTGCATGCACAATAGTAACAAGTACAAGATCTAAAACATCTAATATATCCAAAGCATTTCATTTTGACATCTTTTGCTTACATAGCAAAATAATAAAAGTCACATGATCCTTTATACTGGATAACCTCAGGATAAGGGTTACCCAAAATAAATCTCTGTTGAATGCCAATAATATCTTTGAGCACTTGTATCACCAAGGTGTACGTGTTACCGTAAAGGAAGTGACATATATGATCCCAGTTGTACAGGTAAACGCCTTACAAACATGAACCTTGCTATTGTCGGGCTAGAAATGATTTTGTATTATATATCAGCTACAGCTTGCCAAGAATTTGTATTGACATTCGATTCATGTTTATTTGCATTTGATATTAGGTTCAGCTCATACACAATATAGATATATGTTCCTGATCCAAGGTTTCCTTTTTTTTAATGGTGAGATAAAATTCAATGTTTTTAACCGAATTCAGCAACAAAAAGGCTACTGTGTGTCTTCATTCTTTATTGCTTCCAATTTGACTCTGTAACAAGATTCTTGGCTTAAAATAATTACCACTTAAAATGTTCACCTTGCCTAATGCCAAGTTTTTATCAAAAGTACCCCTACTAAGAAAAACAAGGAAACAGTTCTTTCAGCAAAATGTCCATCAACCTAAGATGTTGACTATAGTTTATACAGTACAACCTTCAATACCAGTCACTCTCAAGCAATTTGTGATATTTTAGGTGGCAAGGATAACTGCCAATATGAAGGCGTGAGAGAAGTATATATATATATTGATTATTGATTGCAGGCATTGTTCTCCAGCAAACTCTATGTATTATTTCTAAGTAACTGTTGAAGCTGAAGTCTCCGTCTCTATTGATCAGGAGCGTTACAGACAAATCTGAACTGGTCCCAGCTGTACTGGAATGTCACCATGTTCAGTATCAACAGAGCCTTCAGCACTTCAATGACTTCATAAAGCTATGTATTCAAGTCCAACATCAACATATTTGTGAGCATTTTGACAATTGGGTCCTGGTACTGAAAACCAGGTTATTTGATGGCTGGAAGCTAAGGGTCAATCAGCCCAGGTTATGCATTCTAAAATGCCTAAAAAAATGGGTTAAACCGATGAAATCGGGCGAGTTGGCAATATGCTGAAAGGATCATACTATTATAGAGAAATTTAGTTTATTTAGTTTACATAACCTTATATTAAATGCTGACTAACTTTCCAAAAAATTTTTTTTTTAGTTTTTTAACAATAATAAATATCACATAAGAAAATTTGTATTGATGACCAAAGATGAGATTACAAAACCAAATAATTGCAAGATTTCATGTGTAATCTATGTTATTAACAGTGAATATTAATTTTGCTGTTTCACAGTCTGTGACATTGATAGTCAACTAACGTGCAGTAATTAGGATGGCCGCAGGAATATTAAGACCACCCACGGTATGAAAATTAACATTGGATCTCGCTATTTCAATTAAAATGTTAAGAAGTTGGTGATACATGTATAAATTAACAGTAAGCTAATCTAAACATTTGTAAAATTATCAATCTCTTCCATTTTAAGAATTAAAAGTCATTTAGGAAAGGTAGCAAGCCAAATGAAACGAATATTGAAAATTAAAATTAGGGCAAAAGTTTACAATATTGTACCAGGATATTTGTACTATCCCCTCACTTTCATGACCATCATCGTACACGAACTATCGAGTCAATTATGATCATCTCCGATTTCCAAAGAGAAATATTATCTGCCAGCTATTAACGTCATTAATCAATTGTTTTTTCGGAACAAGCAGTTTAACGATCCTAATATTGACACTAGAGTACAATATTCAGAGTTTGAACAATGCATTAAATATAAAGATCAATATGAAGACAAACAGAGCTTTAATGGGGCTATTTAAATCTAACTGCTTCGTTTAAAGACAAATTTGAACACCAAATACATACAACAGTTAGTGTCACTATATAGCATATCGATGTAAAATTTACACACTAACAGGAACATTATTTACCAACCTAACCAGATGATTACCTGTTTATCATGTTCTCAAACAGAAATTGAGTAATTTTTAGTAGGACGACAGCCAGCACACTGTGCAAGCTGTCAATCATGGAGTAACGTTTTGATAAAATTTGTGCTGATGATTATACGGTAAAAGATAAAAAAAAAATGACAGGTCATCAGACACTGACTTTAGTCTCAACCATTTTATCGTATTTTAAGGACATTTAGAACATGATTTTGTTGAATACCATTACTCTGTATGTACCGAGTACTTCATTGTATTACTATCTTTATTGATGCTCCTATTCCATCTTTGCATATTACAGAGTTAGCTCCCTTGTCGGTAGGTTTCCATTATAACATCATTATTTTGTGGGTGCAATTCACATCATCTTCTCTGAAAAGTATGACATTCGACTCGCAAAGACATGATGTCACAATCAATACCTCCCCACAAGGGCAGATAACTCTCGAATATGCAAATATGGTATATAAAAGAAAATTTCTTTCTAGATCTATCCTCTGTACCCTGAATAACTCACGATAGAAAATCAAATTACAGGAAGGAGGGAGATCTTCCTTAATCACTTTTAGTAGGATGTTTTCAAAATTTCATAATTTAATATCATTCAAATATTATCTTAAAGGCCACTATATATATATAGCAACGTTTCCGAAACAACAAAAAGAAAGCTACTTAAAAACATCAATAACATAAATAGATATATATTGATGGCCTTAAAAATGAGGTTACAATATCAAACAAATGCAAGATTTCCTATATGTAAACTATACTAACAGTGAAGATTCATTTCGCTGTTAAGTGTTTTGCCGTCTGGTGCAGTGATAGTCAACTAAAGCTTGGTAATTAGGACGACAGCAGGAAACATAACATTACGACACGCATTATGAAAATTAACATTTGTTTTGTTTAAATTTACTTGTTTTAACACTTGGTAATTAGGACGACAGCGGGAAATATAATACGACACGCGTTATGAAAATTAACATTTAATTTGTTCAAATTGAATTGTTCAGAAGGTGACGACAGGTGTAGTATTAACGGTAAGTTCATAACTTTTGTGACTCTACAAAATAACCAATCTCATTTTACATTCCAATTATGAAAATTAAAAGCCATTTTGGAAAGGTAGTGGGCCTTTAAAACTGAAAATACTCCATGTAAATTGGCTATAGATATAGTTTCTGATACGATTTAAGAGATAATCTGACTTTTTTCAATCAGATATGATTTGAAAGATTTTTTCTTGTTAGTTGTATATATATACATGAAGTTTGAAAAATCATAGTTGAAAGAAATATAGTTGTACTATTCTGTTAGTCATAGTTCTTGGTTTACCGCCTGCATGACTCTGCCTATATATAATTGCTATATAATACACTATGATAATTAGCAATTGCATATGATTAGTTTCACATGCAACAATTTTAAATTGCTTCATTTTTTATACATTATCTATAAATGCACAACAATTTACTAAAATTTTTTACAAAAGACTTTAATATTAGACGAATACTTTATTGTTATACACCTATCAGTTCTTTTCGATATCTCTTTTGTGTATTTTTGTGTTATCTAGAAATCGACTTAAATCACGTTATTTTAGATTTATGGCTAGTTGGTACTAAGGCGACAATTGCTTATGGATTTGATGGAAGACCTGAACAGCTAGGAGAAAGATTTTAGGAGTGTGATGGACATTCTTTTAGAGGGAAGGCAAAGAACGAGATAAGTAGTCCAACTGTTGCCGCAAATTATTACTATTAATTAAGTCGATTTAGTATTACAATTTTAAGACATTGTATTTTCTCCTTCT
>SAYR01031528.1:1846638-1867330 GCA_004382745.1 Argopecten irradians irradians
GACATAGTCTGAATCTGCTAATCTTGCGGCTGATGTAGAATACATCATCCACCCTTATATGTTGACACTGCATGCTACAAATGCAGCATGCACATACATATATAGACTATTCAACACACAACACGGACAATATCCTCAGCAGCCAAGGGTCTGAAAAGGTTGAACACTCAAAAATCATTTACACGCGGTCACTTTCAAACTTAATTGCACTTGGTATCATTCCTGATCAGCAGTATGGATAAGTCAATGAAGAAATAATAATTACTCTGAACAGACTCATTGTGTTAATATCTTAACCTGGTCCTCGAAATCTTTGTCATTAATGGACCCTGTATTTACCGAGTCAGTGTACCCGCTCTCCGATGAAGAATTGTCTTGAATCAGCATCGGATTCAGCAACTTTTAGCGGGTCAGGATAATCATCGGCCCCTCTATTGTGAACATGGGTTGTCTACACCGACTGAGGCCCCATTATTACTAACATCCTGACTCTCTTCACTTCTAGGAGTGTCCTCTGCAGCCAATGCCACCATGGCTGACATATCATGTTCCGAATTGCTTCCTCGATTAGACTGTCCTCCTGGGTTACCCTCCAGTCGAGTTTTATTCTTTAAAGCCATTTATTACGCTTCATCTTTTTCCTCATGCGCGATGTGCTTACAGGCATGGGATTAGAATGCATGGAGGAGACTTTACTTGTGTCTTGCGCCTGGTGCACGACTTTTCTCCAAAGCAACCATTGCGAGGAACATGGGATCCCTTAGAGTAGGGCGCACACCCATTCTGAGATCCCTTAGAGGTAGACCGTGAACTATTAGGTATAGTAGATAGGTGAGGCTGCACTGAAGGGTGTCTTACTTTTTTGTACACAGATAATAGGAACTCACAGATATAACTTATAATAGTAGCAGCTAGACCTGAAACAGTCAACACTATTCCAATGATCTTTTTGCCTTCCATCGTTTTGAAGTTCTGGAGGAAGCAAGGCAGAATCAAATAATCCATAATTTAGGATGAGACACACTCCAATTGATACCATAATAATCCCGGCCAGAAACATAAAGACACCTACAACACACAGGCAGCAATGTCCTGAACTGGAACGCATCCTAGGCATCTACAACACAAAGGTCAAAGGTCAGAGATATTTAGGTCAAAGGTTAAGACATTTCAGTACACCGTCATTTTATAAACATTCTTAAAGCACCAACTTTACACTTCACATAGGTCAAAGGTTAAACATCTCGAATGAAAAGGTTAAGGGTCAAGCATAGAGTATAACACAATCTAATGCATCTACAAGACAAAGTTCAAAGGTGAGACATACAATGGTACATGTGACATCAAACATATAGCTAGTCATTTTCACAACAAACATTAAATAACATATAATGTAAGATGTAAAATGAAAGATCCTGGACATCTACTATGCAAATTTCAAAGGTCAAGCATACTTTTTTAAAACATGATATATATATACATCCCAGGCATCTAAAACACAAATGCCAATAACAAGACATTGTGTAGTGCAAAGGTCAAAGGTTAATTCATTTTAACTCATTCACCCCTAAACATTCATAACGAACTGGTCCAGCTGGTTTTAATTGTTCTTCAGGGGTGATTAGCTAATGGATTAAATGTTACTTGATAGATTTATCAATACGAACATTGTATAACAAATAGTGCTGACGTCAAACTTCTAATTGAAATCGGATAATCACACATTCTACACACTGCTTCTCATTCTCCGCAAGGAATGGGTGTGTCCTTACATTATAACTATATAGTCAAAAAATATAGTTTTCAAGGAATCTGAAAGGTATAATATCCATATATTAAAAGTTTAGAAACTCAGTAGGTCAGGGAACAAAAATTTTTTTGCAGCTTCCTTAATATTGCAATTCAAAATTTATATATAACTTAACACTTTGATATGCTAACATATATTGAGTGTTGGCATTAATTCTTATTCTGTCTTCATAATAGTCTATATTTATACACTTTTGGCTTTTATTATATTAGTTTAGCTTCCTATTTACAGACACGCCAGGTTTGTTGGTGGAGGAAAGCCGGAGTACCTGGAGAAAAACCACCAATCAGTGGTCAGTACCTGGCAACTGTCCTAGACGGGATTCGAACTTGTGACCCACAGATGAAGGGCTTGTGTTAATGTTGAGACATTTTAACCACTCGGCCACCGCAGCCCCTTATTTATAAACTATTATAAAAGCCATTGATTTAAATTTATACTGCAAAATGAAGTATGATCATCTCAGATTATCTTTATATGAATGGAAATCCTTGTTTAAAAATTCCTTCAAATGTGCATGCACAATAGTAACAAGTATAAGATCTAAAACATTTAATATATCCAAAGCATTTCATTTTGACATCTTTTGCTTACATAGCAAAATAATAAAATCACATGATCCTTTATACTGGATAACCTCAGGATAAGGGTTACCCAAAATAAATCTCTGTTGAATGCCAATAATATCTTTGAGCACTTGTATCACCAAGGTGTACGTGTTAACGTAAAGGAAGTGACATATATGATCCCAGTTGTACAGGTAAACGCCTTACAAACATGAACCTTGCTATTGTCGGGCTAGAAATGATTTTGTATTATATATCAGCTACAGCTTGCCAAGAATTTGTATTGACATTCGATTCATGTTTATTTGCATTTTGATATTAGGTTCAGCTCATACACAATATAGATATATGTTCCTGATCCAAGGTTTCCTTTTTTTTAATGGTGAGATAAAATTCAATGTTTTTAACCGAATTCAGCACAAAAAAGGCTACTGTGTGTCTTCATTCTTTATTGCTTCCAATTTGACTCTGTAACAAAATTCTTGGCTTAAAATAATTACCACTTAAAATGTTCACCTTGCCTAATGCCAAGTTTTTATCAAAAGTACCCCTACTAAGAAAAACAAGGAAACAGTTTCTTTCAGCAAGATGTCCATCAACCTAAGATGTTGACTATAGTTTATACAGTACAACCTTCAATACCAGTCACTCTCAAGCAATTTGGTGATATTTTAGGGTGGCAAGGATAACTGCCAATATGAAGGCGTGAGAGAAGTATATATATATATTGATTATTGATTGCAGGCATTGTTCTCCAGCAAAACTCTATGTATTATTTCTAAGTAACTGTTGAAGCTGAAGTCTCCGTCTCTATTGATCAGGAGCGTTACAGACAAATCTGAACTGGTCCCAGCTGTACTGGAATGTCACCATGTTCAGTATCAACAGAGCCTTCAGCACTTCAATGACTTCATAAAGCTATGTATTCAAGTCCAATATCAACATTTTTGTGAGCATTTTGACAATTGGGTCCTGGTACTGAAAACCAGGTTATTTGATGGCTGGAAGCTAAGGGTCAATCAGCCCAGGTTATGCATTCTAAAATGCCTAAAAAATGGGTTAAACCGATGAAATCGGGCGAGTTGGGCCAATATGCTGAAAGGATCATACTATTATGAGAAATTTAGTTTATTTAGTTTACATAACCTTATATTAAATGCTGACTAACTTTCCAAAAAATTTTTTTTTAGTTTTTTAAACAATAATAAATATCACATAAGAAAATTTGTAATGATGACCAAAGATGAGATTACAAAAACCAAAATAATTGCAAGATTTCATGTGTAATCTATGTTATAAACAGTGAATATTAATTTTGCTGTTTCACAGTCTGTGACATTGATAATCAACTAACGTGCAGTAATTAGGATGGCCGCAGGAATATTAAGACCACCCACGGTATGAAAATTAACATTGGATCTCGCTATTTCAATTAAAATGTTAAGAAGTTGGTGATACATGTATAAATTATTAGTAAGCTAATCTAAACATTTGTAAAATTATCAATCTCTTCCATTTTAAGAATTAAAAGTCATTTAGGAAAGGTAGCAAGCCAAATGAAACGAATATTGAGAATTAAAATTAGGGCAAAAGTTTACAATATTGTACCAGGATATTTGTACTATCCCCTCACTTTCATGACCATCATCGTACACGAACTATCGAGTCAATTATGATCATCTCCGATTTCCAAAGAGAAATATTATCTGCCAGCTATTAACGTCATTAATCAATTGTTTTTTCGGAACAAGCAGTTTAACGATCCTAATATTGACACTAGAGTACAATATTCAGAGTTTGAACAATGCATTAAATATAAAGATCAATATGAAGACAAACAGAGCTTTAATGGGGCTATTTAAATCTAACTGCTTCGTTTAAAGACAAATTTGAACACCAAATACATACAACAGTTAGTGTCACTATATAGCAGATCGATGTAAAATTTACACACTGACAGGAACATTATTTACCAACCTAACCAGATGATTATCTGTTTATCATGTTCTCAAACAGAAATTGAGTAATTTTTAGCGGGACGACAGCCTGCACACTGTGCAAGCTGTCAATCATGGAGTAACTTTTTGATAAAATATGTGCTGATGATTATACGGTTTGATAAGTTTGGAAGATAAAAAAAAAATTGCAGGTCAGACACTGACTTTAGTCTCAACCATTTAAACGTATTTTAAGGACATTTAGAACATGATTTTGTTGAATACTATTACCCTGTATGTACCGAGTACTTCATTGTATTACTATCTTTATTGATGCTCCTATTCCATCTTTGCATATTACAGAGTTAGCTCCCTTGTCGGTAGGTTTCCATTATAACATCATTATTTTGTGGGTGCAATTCACATCATCTTCTCTGAAAAGTATGACATTCGACTCGCAAAGACATGATGTCACAATCAATACCTCCCCACAAGGGGAATATGCAAATATGGTATATAAAAGAAAATTTCTTTCTAGATCTATCCTCTGTACCCTGAATAACTCACGATAAGAAAATCAAATTACAGGAAGGAGGGAGATCTTCCTTAATCACTTTTAGTAGGATGTTTTCAAAATTTCATAATTTTAATATCATTCAAATATTATCTTAAAGGCCACTATATATATATAGCAACGTTTCCGAAACAACAAAAAGAAAGCTTCTTAATAACATCAATAACATAAATAGATATATATTGGTGGCCTAAAATGAGGTTACAATATCAAACAAATGCAAGATTTCCTATATGTAAACTATACTAACAGTGACGATTCATTTCGCTGTTAAGTGTTTTGCCGTCTGGTGCAGTGATAGTCAACTAAAGCTTGGTAATTTAGGACGACAGCAGGAAACATAACATTACGACACGCATTATGAAAATTAACATTTGTTTTGTTTAAATTTACTTGTTTTAACACTTGGTAATTAGGACGACAGCGGGAAATATAATACGACACGCGTTATGAAATTAACATTTAATTTGTTCAAATTGAATTGTTCAGAAGGTGACGACAGGTGTAGTATTAACGGTAAGTTCATAACTTTTGTGACTCTACAAAATAACCAATCTCATTTTACATTCCAATTATGAAAATTAAAAGCCATTTTGGAAAGGTAGTGGGCCTTTAAAACTGAAAATATCCCATGTAAATTGGCTATAGATATAGTTTCTGATACGATTTAAGAGATAATCTGACTTTTTTCAATCAGATATGATTTGAAAGATTTTTTCTTGTTAGTTGTATATATATACATGAAGTTTGAAAAATCATAGTTGAAAGAAATATAGTTGTACTATTCTGTTAGTCATAGTTCTTGGTTTACCGCCTGCATGACTCTGCCTTTATATAATTGCTATATAATACACTATGATAATTAGCAATTGCATATGATTAGTTTCACATGCAACGATTTTAAATTGCTTCATTTTTTATACATTATCTATTAATGCACAACAATTTACAAAAATTTAATCAAAACAGCTCAAAATTCCGCAACAAGTTCAGTGTTGAATCAAAATGAAACTGTTTTTCCCTAAGATATTTTTGGGGATTTCTAAGGTTTGCCGTACAATATTAACTAAGGCCAAAAAAAATATTTGTCTGTTTAGGGTTACTCAACCGACCAATTTTTTTTACCCTAACCCTAATTTTTTGTTTTCACTTTTCTACGAAAAAAAATAATTAAAAGTTGGGATTTCAATCTAAAACTCCTGTTCCGCCCATTACTTTAGACTGAAAGACACTTAAAAAAGAAATCCTGACCTACTGACCCTATTTTTTTTTGCCAATGTAACCCTAAATATTTTTTGGCCAAATTATATCACAATATAATATCACATATTGTACAATTTCACAGCAAGCAAACATCAATGGTATATACTACCTAATTCTCTGAATGTAGTTAATTGGAATATATTGTAAAATTCCACAGTGATTTCAATGGTACGTACCTACTATCTAATTGTCTAAATATAGTTAATTGGATAAATAATTGAGTTAAATCTTAATTAATGTTGGTTTTAAACTACATACAGGGTCAATAATTAAGGAACTATAAGTCTATTGTCCCTTGAGGAACATTATATCACATCTTAACAGATCTGTTTACATGACCGAGAAATGCAACAATGGACAGCCCTCTTGAACTTGTTTACAAATAAACCCCCGAGAGCCAACTGGCAGTATGCCACTTTCTCAGACGTTCATAGGTCATTTCAATAATACAGTTAAATTTGCACAGTTCAACATGTAATGTTGACCCAGAAACGAATTTGAACTAATATATCTTTTGACCGATATAATTGATCAACTCCTCCATACAATACACGCTAAAAACAATTCTATACATTTAGGTGTAATGGATAGGAATTTTAGATGGGACTTGGTGATACCTGCTATACACGTACAAGTGCAATATCAATGCTGTATATATATCTACAGTGTTAGATGTTATGAGGTCGGTATAGTCTTTGAATTATGTACACGCGCACAAAGATAATTGATAAGTACAGTAAACTGTGACAATACTGTAAAAGAAGGACAGACTTATGTATATATGTGTACAAATTTGTGTAATATGTACTGTACAACTTATGACCAACTATATGGTATGTACAATATTATGTGTAATATTGTACAACATATAGGACAGTCTTCTATGTATGTGCCTATAATATGTAATATTGTACAACATGCATAGGCAGTCTATGTATGTATATATGTACAATGTGTAATATTGTACAACATAGAACAGTTTATGTATGTATATATATGTGTACAATGTGTAATATTGTACAACATAGGACAGTTTATGTATGTATATGTGTACAAGTACAATGTGTAATATAGTACAACATAGAACAGTCTATGTATGTATATATATGTGTACAATGTGTAATATTGTACAACCTACATGTAGGATAGTCTATGTACCGGGTATGAATATGTGTACAATGTGTAATGTTGTACAACATAGGACAGTCTATGTACCGGGTATGAATATGTGTACAATGTGTAATATAGTACAACATAGGACAGTCTATGTATGTATATGTGTACAATGTGTAATATTGTATAACATAGGACAGTCTATGTATGTATATGTGTACAATGTGTAATATAGTACAACATAGGACAGTCTATGTATGTATATATATGTACAATGTGTAATATAGTACAACATAGGACAGTCTATGTATGTATATATGTACAATGTGTAATGTTGTACAACATAGGCAGTCTATGTATGTAATGTATATGTGTACAATGTGTAATATAGTACAACATAGGACAGTCTATGTATGTAATGTATATAGGTACAATGTGTAATGTTGTACAACATAGGACAGTCTATGTATGTAATGTATATGTGTACAATGTGTAATATAGTACAACATAGGCAGTCTATGTATGTAATGTATATGTGTACAATGTGTAATATAGTACAACATAGGACAGTCTATGTATGTAATGTATATGTGTACAATGTGTAATATAGTACAACATAGGACAGTCTATGTATGTAATGTATATGTGTACAATGTGTAATATAGTACAACATAGGACAGTCTATGTATGTAATGTATATGTGTACAATGTGTAATAAAGTACAACATAGGACAGTCTATGTATGTATATGTGTACAATGTGTAATGTTGTACAACATCGGACAGTCTATGTATGTAATGTATATGTGTACAATGTGTAATGTTGTACAACATAGGACAGTCTATGTATGCATATGTGTACAATGTGTAATGTTGTACAACATAGGACAGTCTATGTATGTAATGTATATGTGTACAATGTGTAATATAGTACAACATAGGACAGTCTATGTATGTATATGTGTACAATGTGTAATATTGTACAACATAGGACAGTCTATGTATGTATATGTGTACAATGTGTAATGTTGTACAACATACAGTAGGACAGTCTATGTACCGGGTATGAATATGTGTACAATGTGTAATAGTGTACAACATAGGACAGTCTATGTATGTATATGTGTACAATGTGTAATATAGTACAACATAGGACAGTCTATGTATGTTTATGTGTACAATGTGTAATATAGTACAACATAGGACAGTCTATGTATGTATATGCGTACAATGTGTAATATTGTACAACATAGGACAGTCTATGTATGTATATATGTACAATGTGTAATATTGTACAACATACAGTAGGACAGTCTATGTACCGGGTATGTATATGTGTACAATGTGTAATATTGTATAACATAGGACAGCCTATGTATATGTAGAAAATGTGTAATATTATATGATATATTAGAATAGACTATAGGTATAATGACAGCTATGTATATGTACATAGTGCAAAATCATAATTTAAGTGTATTGACATTTTATCTGACCAAAATTATGAAATAAATTTTATATTTTTTTCACAATCTAAAAATAAACATCACTGGAGGGTAACACCTCCAAATTGTATCATTACATATAAATTCATGTTTCTGCAAAAAACTGAGAGATCAAGATGGTAATTTTGTTATTATTATTAAAATTTTATGAATACATTTAATGAAAGCAATATAAAAAAATACCTAAAATGGAGTATTTCAGTTATAATATCTTATTTTTTAATTACATGCTATCTTTTTATTAAATTAATATCTAATATTATACTTACAGAAGCACTTCATGTAAATTTTAATGAAATAAACATTTTTATTGGTTATGAACTTATGAACAAATTAAATTCACGTATTTATTGATTTCTACATATGTATGAACTAGTAAGAGCTAAATAAAAGCTCTATGAGAATCGGAATGACAATTTCTAAATGTACGAAATGGTTAAAATTCATTTAATTAAAGATCACTCCATCGCTGACAAATGGAATTTTTTTCTCCATCAAAAACAGAAGCAGACGATTTTGTATTTTTCATCTGTTACTAAAGTTTTTATTTTACACCATAAAGTTTGAGCTTTTTAACTTAAAGATAAAAGTATTATAAATAATCAACTACATCCCGAAAAAAATCAGTGGCACTACTGTATATCCTATATGGAATGAGGTACTGGTTATGCATGTGCCAAAAGCAAAATAAATTATTTTATATTACTTTTTGTGTCAATTAGACATATATGTACACGGTTAAATACTTATTATTGTTCAAATGATGAATATCGTTAATGCTCTATCTGCGGTGGAGCATCTTTACGCTTTTAATGAATAAGGAAATCATATAATTAAATATAATTTTATTAAATTAGAATATTTAAAATCAATTCAACATGACAGTTTATGTATATGTATAGATCTGTGTTTATATTGAATGATGAACTTCATGAACTAATTTATAACATTCTATATTTTATAAGATTATATAAATTAGCTTCCAGGTTCTATAAATAGAACAAGTTCGTGTCGAGTAATGCCTAGCTAGCACACGTTGTAAACATTTCTAAACACTTATATACTGTTCTTGCATGACTTCACCAGTTGATATCATATGTTTATTTTATATACAACAAATATTTGTCTTAGTAGCTGCTATTGTAAACAAAATCCTATAATGCACACATTTACTCTACCTGTGAATAATCCTTAAAGCGGGGCTCTATGACAACTGAAACTACTCGGAGTAAACAACAGGAAAATAAACTCCCAAAACATGATTTAGACACGTTAACTGAACAGATGTTTCACATAATGACACCGCCATTGTCATGAAATGTCGAATTTACCTGGATAAATCCTAGAATGATGTCCAGAATAGATTTCTTAGGCTTTCCTTCTATCGGATCCATGTCGCCATGTTCCGCGAACAACCAACCTGACTAATTCTACCTGGCTAACGTCACAACGAGCATTGCCATTGGTGTAAACTTCACCTTGGTCCAATGCGTTCCACAAAGGGGGATAACTCTTAAATATTAAAGCTACACATTCTTAACTTGTTATAATCCATTATGGTAGCATATCTGTGAACAATGAATACACGTATTCTTCATATACAATTTTAACTTTTCATAATTATGCGCCAATTTTGTATTCCAATTTTGAGAAACCCTTGTGAAGTTATTTCTACTTGATCAAATTTAATTTATTGCTGTTTTTTTTTCACATTTTAAAAACATTGGCTTAGATCCATTTTCTCATAAGAGTGAAAGTTTGTGAATTACTTTAATTTGCTTCGAATATCTTGATCATTTATTGGCCATATGACTTTTAATGGCTATATTTAACGAGGATTTGAAACAAAAATCATTTTATCAATATGTTCCGAAATTTAAATAAAATAAGTATATATTTAAATCTCTGTTATGTTAGCCTGCCGTTTTTTTTGTTGTTTTTTTTTTTAAATTTATGGTAGATCTGAATCTTCTTTTATCTTAGTTACTAATAATAGATGGTGGTAGTGAATAAAAAAAAATGAGCTGCAGTTTTGGGGTTAACGTAAAATTACAAAACAGGCTTCCCGTTTCTTCTACATACAAAGAATGTAATTTTCCTAGCGAAATGTGCACATGGCGTTGCGGCGGCCATTTTGTCCGAATACTTCTGTCCGGTCTCTGTATGTGATCATTTATTTAATTCTCATTTACATCTTTACACATATTTTTTGTATCATTACAGAACGGATACTATGTACGCTCACGTTTCAGCTTTGATATACGGATCTAATGGATTAAATACCGTGTTTTATCATTTTTGTTTTTACAGAACGCATAATCCAGTTTATATTCATCATGGACTCAAATTTTATAGTGCATGTAAATTTATTTTTTCTAAATATATTGGGAGTACTATTAAATGTCACTTGAGATTTATTTATTACACTTATTAATGCATCAGTTGTTTTATTTTATTATTATCATCATTTCAAGTTGACAATCGTGGTAGAACTAAAAAACTATAAATACACGAATAAAGTTTTAAAGTCTGTCTGCCATATCAATGCGTGTGTCTTTGGTAGAGAGATAAAGATTAAATTATCAAAACATTCTGGAAACGACACACAATATATATTTACATGTAGCTTAATTTTTAACTCCCGGAAACGAACCCTATCAAACTTCCGCAAGTTGCCCTTTCTTTCCCACTTTTCAACTATTCTGTACTTATAAGGCTCCCGAAGTAAAATGTTTGATTTTATTTAGTTTTTGATACACATTTTCCACTTTAAGTTTCAGTGTTTGCATTTAAGGATTAACTTGAATATATTTTTTATGTTATGGAGATATAACACAAAAATTTGAGTGTACTCTAAATAAACGGTTTATGATGAGAGTACACTAAGATTTTTGTGTTATATCTCCATAACATAAAAAAACTATTCAAATCCTTATAATTCAATTCACTAAAGATAATCTCTTCAATATTCAAAATTCATTTTGGGACTATTTTGTCTATGAAATCATTACGCCGTCATCTCAGCCAATCAGAAGCAACGTTACAAACGGCGGCGCCATTTTTTTCTTTTATGGGCTGATAAGGTAAATTTTTAAGCCAATGAAAATGCTTGTAACAAGCAAAATTGAATTATATGAAAATAACCGATCAGGTGATTTATCATGCAACTGAATCCCGAAACACTTAATAAAGGCCCACTACTTTTACGAAACAGCTTTTATTTCTAAAATGGGAATGTAAAACGAGATCGATAATTCTGTAGAGTCGCAAAAGTTATTAACTTAACGTTAATACTACACGTATCATCACCTTCTGAATAATTTGATTAAAATAAATAAAAGCTTAATTTTCATAACGTTTACGTAGGTCGTCATATTTTTCCCGCCGTCGTCATAAATACTGCGCGGTAGTTGACTATCACTGCGCCAGACTGCAAAATATCCACTAGTACTGTTATCATATATTACTCAGGGAATATTGCTTGCATGTATGTTTGTTGTTGTATTAACCTCATATTAGGCCATCGGAATATAATCTCTAATATCATGAATGGTTATTTTAAGAAACTTTCATACTTAGCTGTTTGATATGTGTTGTCTGATTAGATAATATGCAGTAACAACGTTGTCTATGGAGACTACAGGTTAAACAATATAAGACTCTTTCATAAGTGGATATGAAGGATAGGGATATTCTACCCGGGGGTCACAAAATGTAGTAAAACCCGTGACAGTCGCTAAGTACATGTAAAGTAATTACCATAGGTCGGCGGTTTTCTAACTGGGTGCTCTGGCTTTTCTCTATCTTCTATAGATGGTTTTGGTTGTTAATTATGCGTTAAATCAACCAAGCTAAACCAATAATAGTACATAACCTCATTGACCCCTTGGAATTCATAATGGAATCGTTTATACATTGAAAGAGAAGAGTTCAAATGTGTCTCCAGGGATGAATGAGTTAAACTTCACAATACAAATACACTAGCTGTAAACATAAATTGCCTCTCACCATCCGTCAATAGTGACGATTATTAGTGAGGTGAGACGGCTCAGTGGCGTGGGGGAGGGGGTTATTTAAGCATTAAACTATCTTCCTATGGCATCTATGGTCTATATAGATGCCAGAGCTTTGCAAGCAATCTTCTCATAATGCGCTAGTTTAATTCTTATATTTACATTATCATTATTTTAGACTCTCTGCATTAAAATTGTTTAAGCTAGACCAGGAACAGCGTTTATCAACGACGATTTAATCCACAAGATTGAACAGCCATTTTGACGGTGATCAGTTGACGTCACCATGTCAACTTTAGTGACGTCATAATGGTCACGTTTTGGGTGTCAGTTATACCGTCATATACTTCACTTTGCCTTGGTTAGTTTATATAGTAGAAGTGACACGGAAATGTAAATATATACAGTATATAAGATATGTGATGGTTGATTTACAATTCGTTCGTTTTATAAAATTATTCAAAATTATTTCTATCAATCAGTTCTTATATGAAAACTGTTGAGAATTAATCTATTCTTTTAAATCTTGGCATACGTAGACAATACGATGTACCTTTATACTACATTTCAAGGTCCCTGTGGCATAACAGCCAAACTTTATTGCTTCCAGTTTGTCGATACGGACCATCAAATTATACAGAAAAATTATTCAAGTAGAACAAAAAAGTTCCACGAGTATAAGAATGGTTTAAAAAGCCAGTAACTACGTTCAAATCGATGTTGTCACAAGACCTTTATGGGTTCTCACAATTAAATGAAGGACGCTAATGGAATATTTTTATTGTGATAGGTAAATAACTATGTATATTGTGTTTGTTGTAGAATGACCTCCTGTTGGAGTGCTATGTGGATAAAGCAATTGTAAAATTGTTATTCTTATCGAAACTTCCACCCACAAGGTTTTTTTAAACATTGACTGATTTAAGAATGGTTTTGTACCGGAATGATATTATATGTACGTGTGTATACTCGAATATGTACACATATTGTACAACGTAACAAATGTACGGTTTGCCAAATAATGAAAAAGTGCGTAGTTTATATGGTGACGAAGACGACGATGATGATGATGAGTAGGTGGAAAAGAGGAGGAGAACGAGGAGAGGAAGAAGGATGATGTGGATAAGAAGAGGAGAGATACGATTAATGATCCATCCTTAAAATATCTTAGCCATCAAAACGCATTGCAATGAATTGTATATGCTTCATGTGAAGATTTTTGCCACATCCACTGCACATAGGTTTTTGACTTTATAGATATAAGGACACCAGTATTTATGTATACAGTAATACTTTAGTATAACATATATACAGAGGTGTCTGTTTATCTAGAGAGCCAAAAGTTATAACTTTAACACTGTGACTGTGTACCGCGTAGGTTGTGCTCGATTAACCATTCTCAAATAAAGTTCATCGTGGCTCTAGAATGTATATGAATGGCACTTAAAGCACGCATAGAATGCTCAATTGAAACACTACCAAAACAAATCAGCCATCTACAACCAATTTCTGTCTACTGGCAAACCAGGTCGCAGTCATAAAATCATAGAGTGAAAGATATAATTCAAAGTACAAAATGTAAGTTCAGTATCAAGAAACAGAATGGTGTAATAAATCAAATCTACACTTACATAATGTTATAATATATTTGTTTGAGAGAATTGGTCAATTCGTAGTGAAATAAACGTATATACAAAACCTAAATGTTAGTCTGCCTTCAGTTAGTAAAGAGGATTTTTGTTTGTGCGTGTGTGTGTAGGTGGAAAGTGGGAGGGGTGTTGGGGTGTGTGTGTGTGATATACCACGAATGTTGAATAAAATTTGATTTTGAACCTAAAACTACCCCCAGGATTTCAAATAAAGGATATGGGGATGTATGGACGAAAATGAGTATATGAAGAGGAAGTTGCAATTGGGAGGAGAGGTCTAGAGTAAAAGGCACATTTAAATTGTTTCTTCTTGACAAACATTAATACTGCCTGAATTAATATTGAATCAATAGATCTGTCTAAGGTATTTAAAACACCAATTGTTTTTAATTCTTTTGTAAAGAGGTCGACTAGAAGGAAGTACATTCAGTTCCTCTATGTGGAACATTGAACACAACATATTTAAAATGTTTATTAATACTTACATGTTTCCCCATTGTATATTCCAATGAAATGAACACAGGTTATATTACGGTGGCATCACGGTGGCATCTCACAGTGGCATCACACGGTGGCACATCCCAGTAATCACAGATATTGAATACACGTGTGGTATCTAGAGCGGAAGCGATGTAAATTCCAAGAAATTTGTGTTACCATTATGAGGTATGTGCCACAGTGCCACGTGCGATTTGCAGAGTATCTCCAAGAAGAAATAACATCACATAATTTGATTAAGATATCGTTTGGTTGGATAAAGTTGAGAAAAAAAACAGCGAATTAATTCATATAACTGGTATACAAATTCCAATTAACCCTCTGAGTGGTATATTAGAAACTTACTGTGAAGAAGAAAGTCATGCATTGAGCGAGTTATTTCGAGGACAACCGTCAATATATAGATATATATGATATCGAAGTTTTGCCGTAAGCATCAAATCAACATGTGCGCGCTTCGGATACCTATGTACAAGTAGCTGTAATTTGCCATCAACGGACTTTCATTTGTGTGCGAGCTTATATGCTATAATTGCGAAATCTTACTCAAAGTTCCTTCATGTTGGGGCGTGATTTCCTAAAGAAAGATTCAGTTTTAACAAGTTCCTTTCATTGTAGGGGGCATTTAAACCGGAGATGTGTAATCCTTGTGTAGAAGCATAAGTACATATTCATTTAAGTCTTTGAACAGGTAGTCATTTGTAGAGTTAGATTGTCTACCGAAATCAGTCATGCGTATCGGTATTTCGGAATCAGTTTTACAATATATCCATTTTACAAGTGCTGACAAGTATAATGTCGGCCACACAGAGTAAGTCGACATGACATGACAAAATATTGACACATACACTGACTTGGCTGTCCCTTTAAACCTTGTTATGTATACATTTACTCTGAAGTAAGTGATTTTTCGATTTGGTTTGTGATTTTTAGAGTAGATATGGGATTATCAACAGAAGGTAAACAGCTTAGTGATTTAAATCTGAACTACACGGATCGTCCGGAATGGATAATATAATTACCGTTTATATAAGAGCAGCACCTCGGAGAAATTCCCAACAATATCAATTGGATCCCCTCAGAAAAATTTCCGGTAATCTTTGGAAATGTATTTCCGTGGATTGACGGAAATTACAACGAGATGTTTCGATTGATATTGTACGTCTGTCTGCATTATTTGCCTTCACCATTCCTTTCTTGTGTCATTAATTCGTAATCGCCTCGCTTCCATTTTTTCGTGTAATATAGCAGAAAAAAACCTTATCACTCTTGAAATCCTTAAACCTGAATACTAAAAAGTGGGTTTTCTCCAGGCACCCCGGTTTCCTTCCACACTAAGACCCATCACTTGCGTCGATGTAAAATAATTAAAGTTTGTATTTTTATAAGTATCATTTCTGTACATATGACGTTGGTTATTTAGTTCGGTCAACATAAATCACTTAAGGAGGTACATTGGCCTAGCACTTGTGTACTCAGAGACTTTGAACTCACGGATAACAACGACATCACTTCAATATCAAGTGACTTTTGGTCTGTAATCATAGAACTCTTAACTACGTTTGTTCTACATGTATCTCTGTGTTAAATTGACTAATATCTTGATGACTATCCACAAACAACGAACCGCCATCGGACATTTTAGACTTTTGGACTTTATTTTTGTCACGGTGTTCAAATTCAATGTATACATAATGTCTTTATAAATAGGTATTAAAACTACATGAGCTGTGTATTGGCCGAATTTACATGGCCCTGTGTCATGTAATGTCCTGTACATGTAAATCTATGTGCATATGTAAGTTATTGTGATAACGCATGAGAGGTGAGCGCATGCATTGGTTGAAAGTGTCACATTGACCTTGCATGACCCTGTTCTTACACGCGCACGCCCACCCTGGTGGAAGCTTTCCAACCATTACACGGATATCTATACAGGGACATAAAGGTTCATATCGAAAAGCCTAAGATACACCTGGCCCTGCAATAAACATAGGTAATCTAAATTTCTAAAACTTTGAACAGAAATTTCTATATGATATCATACAATGTGTTGTGTAACGCAAGGTACAGTAATTAAGCCGATGCGATTATCGCGATAAAGAGTCATAATATGATACATATCACGATATACATAATATGTAAATGTAGCTAACACGTATATAAAATCTACATTGATGGGTGACGTTGGCTAAGGGAGACAACTACATGTATAATGTTTCAATATCGCGATACATTTCACATATATATACGATCCAATACATCGATACATTAGATTACAACTCTATTAAACTGTACACAGATAGAAACAAAAATGAAAAATTGATATCAAACAAAAGTACATATTTAGATTATTAGACTTTTAAAATCTTAAATATTTCTTCTAAGAGTTTCAATTTTATCATTTACATATATTACCACGGATACCAGGGGTACGGATTTTTATGTAGAATGTGAAGCTAAATTATCCGAATCACGATTCTAGTAGATATAGGTAATTAAAAATTAAAAATCAAATATATTCTGAAATTGCTACATCCAATACCAAGTGTTTAGTTTAAGTTTCATGTTAAAAACAAAAGACATAGCTAAAATGGGTAAGAGATTATAATTTTTAGCTCCTTCGGAAGCAAACTGAACGACATCGGGTATTACATCTGCTCTCAGTAGCTCCGGTTGCTTCGGAAGTGCGTCTTAACCGGAAATTAATGCTAGCTTTACTTGCAAACTTTTGGATGGTGTTGATGGTGTAAAGAAAGTATTTTTCGGTAACTGAAGAAAAATTCTTAATCGTCTGCTCCTGTTTCTGATAGTGAACAAATACCATTTGTCAGCGGTGGAGCATCTTTAAATAAATAAAGCGATAACAGCACAAAATATAAGCTTACCTAAAACACCATCGGAAAAAAACAGACTTATATTTATTGATGACTTTATTGCAGGCGACGAGATATATAAAAAAAATAGTTAGATTAATTTTTAGTTTCCTTAAATTGTCATTTGAAAGTTCAAATGGTATGAATATGCAATGCAGATAGTAAAATTAACTTTTGCCAACTCAATTATGTCGCACAACTGTAGTTGGGTAGGTGTTCTTCCCCGAATACTCCAACTTTCCTCCCTCATCGGAATCAATCGTATCCGACAGTAACACCTGCTCTAGTAAAAAAAACCCATAAAAATCACGAATTTGCCGCTTTCAAATAGGTGTAGTTAAAGGGAGATAACGCAAGTGTAATTTTAAGTAAGAATGTGCGAGTTATTCCCCGTGTACCCTGGCACTCGGACCAAAATATGTAGCGGGTAGTTCGGGTAGGATTTGTTGTCATTTATTTATTTTTGAGGGAGGAAGGAAAGAGGCTCTGATATAAAAAGAAATCGGCAAAAATCATACTCTATTTCGTACTACATACGTATATACTACTATGTAAAGTATGATTTTATCTTTTATTGATCTGGACCCCTAAAACGTCTGAAAATAGTGTTAGAGCAGTCTAGCTGCTAGGGGCACAATTAGATAAACTATAACTGTGGTCTCTACTAGTATTAATTTCAGCTATGTCAGACACTCAGAGCTAGAGGTGGGGTTGTAAAATCCGCCCACGCCCTGATTTTTCTTCTTCTTTTTTTTTTTTTTTTTTTCCAAATCTTGCAGTGTTAAAGTTCTAGGTACATAACTACTTTATATGTGCTTTTTATCTATTTAGTATTTTTTTAAAAGGCATAAAGGGCCTAAAATGATGTTTTCTAACAATACTTTGAGTATAAGGCAAGGGGACCCCTTGTGTCTACTTTTTAAACATATTTTCTATTTTTTTAAATATTTTTATTTTCTAAAAGACACTTTAAAGGGACAATTCAGTCTAAGAGAACGTTAAAGTTTGTACATATATCGAAAAAAACCAGTTCTAATGAAAATTAGATCAGTCGGTTTTACTGTGATATGCATGAAAAGTCCGTGGTTGTGACATGTGTGTAGGTGTTCAAACTCGCTCGCTGTCCGCCATTACACATTGTGGTCGAACTTCTTGTATGCCGAACCCAGTCCCTTGCGCGTAGAGTAAGGCAACTTTTGTCTAGAACTGCTCAAAACGCTCTGACAGTAGTGTGTTTACCTTATTAGGTGAATTGTCTTGCCTAAAAATTATTTTATCACCTTCTCAGTGGTTATGTAGTTTATTTGTTTAACGCGCGTTACTTTGACTCGGGTATGGGTATACGTCCATATTGTACCTGCTTAATCGTATTGATCAACGACGATTTGAAATATATGTCAACGATATTAATTAAAATACGTTAACAATGGTCTGTGGAATTTTCAATTTTTTTACATTATATGTTCATAAGAAATGTAGAACAATAACATTTGATGGCTATATTTTTGCTTCATAGTATATTGTGAATGTTAGCCTGAGTGAATTTGTCCTCTGATAATCTTTATTTCATAACCTAATTAAAAATATAATCTTCTGATTATTTTTTACTACAAATTGATTTTTCAAGCAAAAAATTCAAATTTTTGGCAGGATAAAAAATTGAGGATATTGGATTATTACAAAGATACTTAGTGTTTATTACAAACTGAGGAAGTAGTTTTAATGCGGTAAACGTTGAAAACGACCCCGTAGAAAAATAACTCGGCGTCATTTTTCAAACGTTGAAAAAATGACCCCAAATGAACTTAAAGAGTACTGTATTTCCACACCGACCCGTTTGAAAATGGACCCCGTTGATAAGTGACCCCATTAGAACTTCGTTCATAAAGATAGTCCAACACTACAAAAACTAGATCTCGACAACCGCTTTCCAAAGACTCGATCTAACTTTGGAAAAAAATAAGAAATGAATGTCGAAATTCAAGATCATTATTTTCAATGGCCAAGAATTTTTTTTGTTCATTTTCATCGATTATGCTACGACCATCATGAAGCAAATAAGCGAGAAATGTAAAGGCGGTCAAATTTTACATAAACATAATTAGTCTAGGCATCGATTGACTGATATTTTAACATTTATCAAGATGTTTAACTTTACAAGGTACACACCAAAGAAGAAGTCAAAGGCAAAATGTATTTGATGTAACTATCTATTTGAAATGTGCATGTTCAACTTCAACGAAAATAGAACATGTAATGTATAATTTTATATTAATGAGGTCACCGGATAGTTTTTGATCTACGAAAGTTGGTTGGAGTTATTAAGGTACAATTTTTTTTGTAGTAACAATAATTTATTTCGGCGAGTTTATTATGTTGATATTTACGCGTTTATGTCGCTAAAGATGCTCCATCCGCCTGAAAAAATATTAATCGTTTTCACTATCAAAAACAGAAGCAAGACGATTTAGTATTTTTCCTTCAGTTACAAAAGTTACTATATATATAAACACCATTACCACATTGAAAAGTTTGAGCTTCTAACTTTATACTTTCAAGGTAAAAATATGAAAAATAATATTATTGCATCCGAAAATTCGGCACTAATGATAGTAATGAAGGGGAAGATATGATTGCGCTGCAACCAGAAGGCAAAATAAATTAATTTATAATGTTATTTTTTTTAGTTAATTAAGACATAAGTATAACATGATCAAACATTAAGTTATTGTTCAAACTGATGAACATCACTTAATAAGCTCTGTTCGGCGGTGGAGCATATTTAAAATATAGTAAAGATCTTGTTATAGAGACCTAAATAATAATGAAGGCTAGGTTAGATACTGCTTTGTTTTAATATTTTTAAGCCCTCGGTCTGATTATGTTCGA
>SAYR01031528.1:1867355-1888693 GCA_004382745.1 Argopecten irradians irradians
TATTTACGTGGCATCACCGGTGGCATCTCACAGTTGGCATCACACGTGGCAGCATCGCCAGTAAATCACAGATAATGAATACAGCGGTGGTATCTAGAGCGGAGAGGCGTGTTAATATCAAGAAATTTAGTTTTACCTTATGAGGTATGTGGCGACAGTGCCACGTGGCGATGTTGCAGAGTGATTCTCCAAGAAGAATAACATCAACAATAATTTTGATTAAGAGTATCGTTTGGTTGCGGATAAAGTTGAGAAAAAAAACAGCGAATTAGATTTATATAACTGGTATCCACAAATTCCCAATTAAGCCTCATGAGTGGTAATTTAGAAACTTACTGTGAAGAAGAAAGTCATGGCATTGAGGCAGAGTTATTTTCGAGGACAAGCCGTCAAATATGATATAGTCATGATATTCGGAGTTTTGCGTAGAGCATCAAATCAAAATGTGCGCGCTTCGGATACCTATGGTACAAGGTAGCTGTAAATTTGCCATCAACGACTTTCCATTTAGTTGCGCGAGCTATATATGCCTATGATAATGCGAAATCTACTCAAAGTTTCTTCATATGGTTGGGGCGTGATTTCCTAAAGAAAAGATTCAGTTTTAACAAGTTTCCTTTCATTGTAGGGGATATTTAAAACCGGAGATGTGTAATCTTGTGTAGAAGCATTAATTTATTATTAAGTCTTGTGAAACAGGTAGTCAGTTGTAGAAGTTAGATTGTCTCCAAGAATCAGTCATTGCGTATGCGGTTATTTCGGAATCAGTTTTCACATATAGTCCGTTTTAACAAGTGCTGACAAGTATAGATGTCGCCACACAGAGTGAATTATCAATGACATGAAAAATATTGCAAACTACACTGACTTGGCTGTGACCCTTTAAACCTTGTGTATGTATACCATTTACTCTGAAGTAGAGTGATTTTTTCGATTTGGTTTGTGATTTTTAAAGTAGTATTTGCGGATGTATCAACAGAATGGTAAACAGCTTAGTGATCTTAATCTGAACTACAACGGTTCGTTCGGAATGGATAATATATAATTACCGGGTTTTATATAAAGAGATGCAGCACCGTCGGGAAGAAATTACCCAAACAATATCGAATTGGATCCCCTCAAGAAAAATTTCCGGTAAGTCTTGTGGAAATGTATTTTTCCGTGGATTGACGAAATTACAGACTGAGATGTTTCGGATTGATATTAGTACGCCTGTCTGCATATTGTCGTTCACCATATTCCTTTACTTGTGTCATTAATTCGTAATCGACTGCGACTTCACATTATTTTCGTGTAATAAAGCAGAAAAAACCTTATACACTCTTGAAATCCATAAACCCGATGAATACTAAAAGATGGGTTTCTCACCTGCAGGTCACCCGGTTTCCTCCACATGTATAATAGGTTGTGTCATTGCGCCTAAGACAGCCATCACGTCGTTCGAATGTAAAATAACTTAAATGTTGTATTTTTATAAGTATCATTTCTGTACATTTGACGTATGGTATATTAGTTCGGTCAACATAAATCGATTAAGAGGAGGTACATGTGGGCCTAGCACTTGTGATAACGTCAGAGAACTATTGAACTCACGGAATAACAAACGAACATCAACTTCTAATATCAGTGACTTTTGGTCTGTAATCATAGAACATGCTAATAACACGTTTGTTTCTACATGTATCTCTGTGTTAAATATGACTATATATCTTGATGAGACTATACACAAACAACGAACCGCACAGTATGGAGACATATTAGACTTTTGGAACTTTATTTTTGTCACGGTGTTCCAAGATTCAATGTATATCAATAATGACTTTAATAATTAGGTAATTAAAAAGCTACATGAGCTGTGTAAATAGACTGATTTACATGTCCCTGTGTATGTAATGTCATGTAGCATTGATAAATGCTATGTGCAATATGTAAGTTATGTGTGATAACGCATGAGAGAGTTGAGCGCATGACATTGGTGAAAGTAGATCACATTGACTATGATGGACCCTGTTCTATACACGCTGCAAACGCCCACACCCTGGTGGAAGCATTTCCAAACCATTACACGGTATCTATACAAGGAAGAACTATAAAGGTTATAATCCGAAAAAGCCAAGATAGCACGCTGGCCCTGCAATAAACAAGGCAATTTAAATTCTAAAAACTTTTAAGCAGAATTTCTTATGATATTATACACAATGTAGTTGTGGTATCGCAAGGTAACAGATATTAAAGCGATGACGATTAATCGGCGAATAAAGAGTCATTAATTGAGATAACATATCACGAGTATACATAATATGATAAAATAGCTAACACAGTATATATATTAATATCTAACTATTGATACGGTGAACGTTGGCTAGAGGGGACCAACTAGCATGTATTAATGTATTCAAATAGTCGCGATACGATTTTCACATATATATGGTACGATCCAATACAGTCGATACATTGAGTTACAACTCTATTGAAACTGTACACAGATAGAAACAAAAAAGAAAAATTGATAGTCAAACAAAGAGTACAATATTTGGATTATTAGACTTTTAAAATCTGTAAATAATTTCTCTCTAAGAGGTTTCAATATTTATCATTTAACATATATTACCACGGATACCAGGGGGTACGGAGATTTTTATGTAGAATGTGAGCTAAATTATTCCGAATCACGCATTCTAGGTAGATATAGGTACATTTAAAAATTAAAAAAATCAAATATATATCCTGAAAATTGCTACATCCATATCAAGTGTGTTAGTTTAAGTTTCATGTTAAAACAAAAGACATAGCTAAATGGGTAAGAGATTTATAATTTTTAGCTCCTTTTCGGAAGCAAAACTGAACCGACATCGGGTATTACATCTGCCCTTCAGTAGCTCCGGTTGCTTCGGAAGTGCGTCTTAACCGGAATTAAATGCTAGCTTTACTTGCAAACTTTTTGATGGTGTTAATGGTGTAAAGAAAGTATTTTTTGGTAACTGAAGAAAAATTCTTAAAGATGCTCCACCGCTGACAAATGGTGTTTTTTCACTATCTAAAACAGGAGCAGACGATTTAGTAATTTTCTTCGGTTACAAAAAATACTTACTTTACACCATTATCACCATTGAAAAGGTCGAGCTTCTAATTTTACTTCAAGTTAAACATATGCAAAATAATTATTTGCATCCCGAAAAAAATCCACGGCACTATATCCTATATGGAATGAAGTACTGATTGCGCATGCACCAAAGGCAAAATAAATTATTTTATATTATTTTCTGTGTTAATTAGACATATATACACAAGATTAAACACCAATTATTGTTCAAATGATGAATACCATTTATGCTCTGTCGGCGGTGGAGCATCTTTAATCGTCTGCTCCTTTTCTGATAGTGAAAAAATACCATTTGTCAGCGGTGGAGCATCTTTAAATAAATAAAGCGATAACAGCACAAAATATAAGCTTACCTAAAACACCATCGGAAAAAACAGACTTATATTTATTGATGACTTTATTGCAGGCGACGAGATATATAAAAAAATAGTTAGATTAATTTTTAGTTTCCTTAAATTGGCATATTTTCAGATTCGGAAGTGTCATTTGAAAGTTCAAATGGTATGAATATGCAATGCAAATAGTAAAATTAATTTTTGCCAACTCAATTATGTCGCACAACTGTAGTTTGGTTGGTTTTTTTCCCCGAATACTCCGACTTTCATCCCGCATCGGAATCAATCGTATCCGACAGTAACACCTGCTCTAGTAAAACTATAAGAACAGTTTTCGGGTGAAAAAACCCCCATAAAATGTGTAGTTAAAGGGAGATAACGCAAGTGTAATTTTAAGTAAGAATGTGCGAGTTATTCTCCGTGTACCCAGCTGGCACTCGGACCAAAATATGTAGCGGGTAGTTCGGGTAGAATTTGTTTTCATTTATTTATTATTGAGGGAGGAAGGAAAGAGGCTCTGATATAAAAAAAATCGGCAAAAATTATACTCTATTTCGTACTACATACGTATATACTACTAAGTAAAGTACGATTTTATCTTTTATTGATCTGGACCCCTAAAACGTCTGAAAATAGTGTTAGAGCAATCTAGCTGCTAGGGCCATAATTAGATTAACTGTAACTTTGGTTTCTACTAGTATTAATTTCAGCTATGTCAGGCACTCAGAGCTAGAGGTGGGGTTGCAAAATCCGCCCACGCCCTGATTTTTTTTTTTTTAGATACATAACTACTTTATATGTGTTTTTTATCTATTTTGTATTTTTTTTAAAGGCATAAAGGGCCTAAAATGATGTTTTCTAACAATACTTTGAGTATAAGGCAAGGGGACCCCTTGTGTCTACTTTTTAAACATATTTTCTATTTTTTTAAATATCTTTATTTTCTAAAAGACACTTTAATCTTTATTTCATACCTAATTAAAATATATATCTTCTTATTATTTTTTTACTACAAATTGATTTTCAAGCAAAAAATTTAAATTTTTGGCAGGATAAAAATTGAGGATATTGGGTTATTACAAGATACTTAGTGTTATTACAACTGAGGAACGTGTTTTATGCCGGTAACGTTGAAAATCGACCCCGTTGAAAAATGAACTCGGGTCATTTTTCAACGTTGAAAAATGACCCCAAATGAACCTTAAAAGTACTTTTCACACCGACCCGTTGAAAATGGACCCCGTTGAAAAGTGACCCCATAAAGAACTCGTTTATTATTACGTAGTCCAACACTACAAACTAGATCTCGACAAACGCTTTCCAAAAGACTCGATCTAACTTTGGAAAAAAATAGATAATGAATGTCGAAATTCAGGATCATTATTTTCAATGGCCAAGATTTTTTTTGTTCATTTTCATCGATTATGCTACGACATCATGAAGCAAATAAGCGGAGAAATGTAAAAGCGGTCAAATTTTACATAACATATTTATCTAGGCATCGATTGACTGATATTTAACATTTTCAGGATGTTTTAACTTTACAAGGTACACTTAAACACATCAAGAAGAAGTCAAAAGGCAAAATGTATGTTGTGTAACTATTATTTGAAATGTGCATGTCCAACCTCAACGAAAATAGAACATGTATTTATAAATTATGACTATGAGGTCACCGGATAGTTTTTGATCTACGAAAGTTGGTTGGAGTTTTTAAGTACATTTTTTGTAGTAACAATAATTTATTTTGCGAGTTATTATGTGATATTTACGCGTCATATCGCTAAAGATGCTCCACCGCTGACAAATATTATTTTTTCACTATCAAAAACAGAAGCAGACGATTTAGTATTTTTCTTCAGTTACAAAAGTTACTTACTTTACACCATTACCACCATTGAAAAGTTTAAGCTTCTAATTTTACTTCAAGTTAAAAATATGAAAAATAATTTATTGCATCCCGAAAAAATGCCGTTGCACTATATCCTATATGGAAGGAAGTACTGATTGCGCATGCACCAAAGGCAAAATAAATTATCTAATGTTACTTTTTTGAGTTAATTAGACATAAATATACATGATCAAACATCAATTATTGTTCAACTGATGAATATCCTTTATGCTCTGTCGGCGGTGGAGCATATTTAAAATATATCAAATGAAGGCTAGGTAGATATCTATTTGTTTTAATATTTTTAAGCCCTACAGGTCTGATTATGTTCGACGTAGCGCAAATATAAATTGTAACAAAATATGGCTGACAATATGTGACGTAACGCGGTTAAAGCGATTTTACAATTATTCTTATTTATTATCAAATGTCTATATGGCTGTGATAATATCGTATAAATCATGATGGATTGATGTATTGTAAACATTTCATGATTTATAATGTGGCCGTTGCTAATAAATTGCTAATCAATAAATATCATTTAGTAATATAACTGTAAATTGTACATTTGGCTTTAGGCTGGCTTTCCAATGGACTTAAGCGGTGAAGAATGAGTGAACAGTGCTAATAATACTAAATTAACGTTTAAAGTTTAGTCTACATGTTAACTTAAATTTTAAAATCAAGATATCAATCCTTTTACTGTAACTTTGGGGCCGCGGTTGCGGAGTGGATTAATAGAATCTTACATGGATTTTGGAGCTAGGCCTATGCTGCAATCTTCCCTTTTGCATATTTTATCCGGATCGGCCACCGTGAATATTAATTAGCTGCCGTTCAAGGTGTTTGTCATAATGGTGATTATATCGTCTTAATAACGGCACTTTGTATAGATGTGGGGCCGCGGTGGCCGAGTGGTTAAGATGTCCCGACATATTACCACAAGCCCTCCACCTCTGGGAAGCGGGTTCGAATCCCATGTGGGGCAGTTGCTAGGTACTGACCGTTGGCCGGTGGTTTTTCTCCGGGTACTCCGGCTTTCCTCCACCAACAAACCTGGCACGTCCTTACATGACCCTGGCTGTTAATAGGACGTAAAAAATCAACAAACAAACAATTGTATAGATGTGTAGGATGATTTCGAAAGGAAAATTATCGCTCTTTCCAACGGTAGTAACCGCTTTTATGACGATGTACTAGAAATGTGTTTGTATAGCCGTTAAAGGTAGGCGGGTTAGATATTTGTGTCTAACCCTTCTCGTATATAGTACCATGTAGAGTATGATTTTTATCGTTTTTATTTTTATCTAGAGCTCTTAAACGTCTAAAATGGTCTTGGGGCACTCTGGTGGGTCCATGATTATAACTTATGTAACTAATTCTCAGATCCCTGTGGTCAACAGGTGTATTTATCGGGATTCTGACAAACAATTTCGCCGTATTTTCAATGAAATAATCAGCAATACAGGTTATACACGTAAATTACAGGTATGATAGGACATTTATTTTTTTAATGAACCGAACCGACAATAAGAATCATCGTACCGAACCGAACCGTACGGTTGAATGTTTCGGTTAACCGTATTTTCGGTTAACCGTGACACTCCTAGTTACAATTGCATTACAATATTACTAAAATGAACCAGGTATTACAATTTCAATGTATTTATTTATTCATTTGCTTATTTTCTTCAATATAGACTCTAATCACATGTGTCGTTAATGCTTTCGGTTTTTCATAATACACTTTTGAATAACATCATATTTATGATCACTACATCATCGCAAGTTCCGACACAAATCAGCATCATACATGTAGTACCAACCATAATGACTAAAATATTTACAAAAATTGTTTAGAAAGTAAAGTGCATATATAGGCAAACTTGACATGTCCATAAGTAGAATCTAGTAAACATCTAAAACATCCAGCGGTTATAACAACTGTTATAACATCAGTGCTGCCAGGTGCACCCTCCCCCTCAAAAGATCTTCATCAAATTAAAATATGTATGACTATTCATTTCATGCACATTTTAGAGTTGTTTAAAGGGGCAATGGCTTTTAGGGATAAAGATAATTAAGTAGGAATGGTTATCTGGTGAGTGTTGCGAGATATATAGACAGGACAAGGACTATGTTTACGTGTACATGTAGGAATAATCTAATCATAATTTTGAATATTTCTCGACCAGAAACTCTTTATTCATACAGAGAGTGTTCTGTGTGCATGTAGTGACATATTACAAGATTATATTGTTCTACAAGGTGTATCAGGGACTAGTGAAATGAACAGATATTTTGTTTTAATTAAATGACGTCTTGATTTGTTTTAATTGTACACATTCTTTTCAAAAACAATAAACTTACTATACAAACTATAGACTTGGAAATGTTGAAAGTGTATTTTTTATATCCTTATTAAAGCTTGTCAACATCCTCATGAACTAGATATACAAAGAGAGGTAACTCTAATTAGAATATTAACTCATAAAGAAAGTTGCATGATACAGGTACAAATGATAATTTTTTTTGTCTGCAGTATATCAATTAAACATAATATATGGTGAGGAAAAGCATGTTAATATTATGTAAGAAAAGTGATCTATACAATCATCATATCACTTTGACTTTTAAGCACTACAGAATTGTAATCTTTTCATATGCATGTACAGAATTTGTACAAATTACACAAAGTAAACATTCTTGTACCAGCATTTTTGTAAGAAAACATCTTATCAAAGTTTCCTTATATTACGAATTGTTTCTAACTTGAATGAAATCATTGCTTATACACGTATTTAAAGTTTAAGTATATACTTACAGTATGCCTTGAAATGACTTTCTTGAGTATACAAACAAATTACATTGTAATAATGTATACATTATAATTTATTATACATCAAAAAATGTTTTAATATATTTACTGATAAAGGAAAATGAAACACAGAAGGGCTTTTATTATCATTATTACATGTTTGAATCATAACACACATTTTGTCAAGAAAATAACATGCAAGAACAAAAACAATTTCCCTGCCAAAAAATTGACATTGACATTGATTTAAATATTCATGTACATTCCTGTATGCAGACCTTCTTCAACAGTACATGTATACACATTGAAAGATATGTGTATCTTTCAGGCTGTCTAATAAATCTAAAGTATAGGTAAACATAGTTTAAAACATCAGATTTTCTAATTGTACATTAAGTTTCGTACATCTCATTCATTCTGTGTTATAATTAGCATTAATATCTTTGTGACACATCACAATATCATATTCATTTGTCATCAATCAATCTAACTTAATATTCACAAGAAACAATCATTACTTGACACTTATGTGGATAGTTTTTTAAAGAGTTAAACACAGATAATGCCAAAATAAAAAAGCAAAATTGGTTTAGAAAAAAAAATAATAATGCATGGAAATCTTCACAACACTGCATCCTTTATATACAAAGAATAAAACCCTTCATACACATATAAATTATTATTTCATAACAAAATGACTTGCTTCAATTCATTTGTCTTTTTAAACAAACAAAAAATCTTTATTTTCCCCACAGTTATTTTCATGATTTTTTTTTAGATAAAATGTTTTAAATCATAAATACATCTATGTTTCCTTGATAAACTCTTTTTTCTCGACATCTTGCAGAGTTGTCTCCCTTGTTGAGGTAAAATATCAAATTTTGTAAACAAAATTCTTGTTATTTTCTCTGAAAAATATGATGTCAAGATTGCAAGTTTACATGTGATGTCACAATTAATACCTACTACAAGGGAAGATAACTCTGCAATATGCAATGACGGAATATTAATTCCAATTTATCATCTAAATTATCTCATTATACACTAAGATGATTTATACAAGATTTTGTTTTTCGTTGTCTTTATCAAGTTTCATTTTAATTAGTGGATTAACTTCTCAATAAAAGAGTCAAGAATATCGTCCTCCTGTAGGCCGATGAACTTATCCTGAACCTTTCCATTCTTTATCCCAAGAACTGTGGGTACACTGTTTACCTGTACGAGAAAAAAAAAGTTATACAGCATGCCATCTCGGTTCTTGTCAAAAGCTGTTAAACCTTGGAAGTTTAAAATATATATAGCATTGCATCACAATGAGTATAGCTGGTTATATGGGATATTCTCTGATTTTCTATTATTTACATTGGCTAATACATGGTCATGTAGCATTCAATATATAGCATGTTGACTTGATGTTTCACTTTTTAGAAACACCAAGTCAACATTATATTCCTTAGCCAATTTCATTGCCCAACTCCTGCATTTTTCAGGGTGATGTTCTTTGACCAGTGCTTTTCTTGTAATTAAAATACACAGATTATTTTTTGACATTTGTTAAAAGTTGTATGGTCTGTGACTTGCTGTATATTTTGGACATAGAAATAGTTTTTAAAGTGTTCTACATATTTTTCTCCGCCTCTTTTAAATTTTCCATATTTACCGACTTTAGTAAAAGTTCATATTCGAAAAGTTATTAAACAATTAAGTTTAAATTATTCATTTTTAAAGTTGAATGGTATGCGACTTGTTGTATTTTGGCATGGAAAAGTATTTAGAGTGTTCTACATATTTTTCTCTGCCTCCGTAAGTTTTAAACTTGTGATATTAACCAACTTTTGTGAAGTTCGTATTTGCAAAGTTTTTCAACAATTTAATTAAAATATTGATTTTTAACGTTTGTACACGGTTATGGGTCTGAACGATCATACATGTACATTGTATGTTTTATAACAGTTAGTGATGGTGAAAATGACAGGAAATACAACTTAAAAGAAACAACAACAGATGTACAAATTAAGGACCTTTGTTTCAGTTCATGGTGTTATATCGCCCTTGTAGAATATAAAATAATGACTCGTGCTACAGCCTCGGTCATTTTTTATTCTATGCGGGAGATATAACACTATATGGACCTTAACTAAGGTCCATAATTAATATATATACAATGTATACATAATTCCAATGCATATGTACTTTTATACAATGGAAAGGAACACTTACAAGGATATGTTATTACGGTAAATAAAGTTCAGATCAAATATTTCCTTCATCTGCACTCAAACATGATAATTCATCCATTTTTTTAAATATGAATTACAGGCTATTGGCAATTAAATCTTCCTTACTTAAATTCCTTATAGATTTCCATGTCTTCTATGCTAAGAAGCTCAATTATTTTTTACAATATACATGTTATCTAGTTTTTTTCCATCAATACAATGCATATTACAAATAACAGTGACCTAGCTAATACTGAAAAATCCGAGCCCCTTGAGTATTGAGAATGCTTCTAAGTATGCTCACACAAAAATTAATAAGTGACTGCCTTACCCCATATTCAATAGCTAAATCTGTGTTGTCATCTACGTCAACTTTGGCCAGGGCAATTTTTCCTCCTTTACTTGAGATAAGAGATTCCAATCGTGGACCTAACAGCTTACATGGACCGCACCATCTAGTTGTGAAAAAAAGAAGACTTGTGATAAATTTGTCAATATAACTAAATCAATGACCTGCAAAAAAAGTAACAAAATTTGGTTCATTCACCCACTACCAATACCATATGTATTATATCCTTGTATTTGTAAGTAGCAAAATTAGACATAATATAATTGTATAATACATGTACATAAGCCCAAAAATGTTTGTTGAATGTAGTATATATAAACAATAATCCTATCATTTTGAAGTCTATACCGGTAAGCCCAAAAATGTTTGTTGAATGTATAGTATATATAAACAATAATCCTATCATTTTGAAGTCTACTATGACAGGGATTAATGCTAGTGAATATCATACATACAATGCAATTTCTTTAAATATAGACCCAGTGTCTGAATAACTAAATATTATTGACAATATTTCAAAAGTTTCATTTAAGAAGAAAACATTTCTTACGATGCATGGAAGTCCACTACCACAGGTATATTACTTTCAATCACTCTCTTCTTGTAGTCATCTGTATCTTGAACATTGAACGCCTCAAACTTAGGTTGAACTAAACACATTCTGGCAGGTGTTGTTGACAAACTTTTTGGTGCCGTGACCAGGATTTTATTTTGTGTACACCTTTGCAAGACAGCATATGTCATATTTGATGTCCTCCATGGTTTCATCTGTGTTCCAAGTCTGGCTGACATACGAGTGAGAAAACGACTTGCCATGGCTTTTGTTGAATTATCTCCCTTGATTTCTGGATTTTGTTGAACAAGCTGATTGGAACTAGAACTGTAATATAACAGATATAATTACATTTTCAGCAGTGAATATAAGGTTTTAAAGTGAACATAAAAGTGAAATACTTCACTCGAATGAAAATATCTCAATTTTTTCACCAATCGGAATGCAGCATTGACAGTGAAAATATCATTTTGATTTTTACCTCATTAGTTTGTGCCCAAAATTGACGTCATATTCTTGAGTAGAAAAATGACATTATGCTCTTAAAAATAAGACGTTATACCCCAATCGCAGGGGCAAATAACTCCATCAAATACAATGGCAGAACAGCCTTTAGGGAAACTAGAAGTGTCTTATGTAAATGGAAGCGAGAAAAAAAAATTAATATTGTAAATAGAATATACCTTGTTTCTTGATTATTACCAGTAATATTTCATCTTGTGAGATAGATACTTTGATGTTTTCACTCATACTTTGCATTTGTGAAAAAAATCAAAGTTTCCACCCGAACAAGGAATATCCTCTACAACAAACCATACTAGTGGTTACACTTTGTGGTAATCTCACAAGCTAGTGACATGCGAAAATGTAATGACAATTTTTATTTAATTAGTAATAATTAGTGATGAGTGTAGTTATCGCATGTATTAAATCAGAACCCCTCGATTTATTTATTTTATCTTATTAACAGCCAGGGTCATTTAAGGACTTGCCAGGTTTCTTGGTGGAGGAAAGCTGGAGTACCCAGAGAAAAACTGTCAACCAGCGGCCAATACCTGGCAACAGCCCCACAAGGAATTTGAACTCAGAACCAAGAGGAGGAGGGCTTGTGGTAGTATAGCAGCCCCATAGCAGTATCGATAATGAATGCTAGATGATATTGAGTTTTTAAGTGTAATGGAATATGGCGGTTTAAAAATCCCAAAACAAAGTGAGTAAAATACAATTTACCGTTGATTAGTCTCACCTTCTGGTGATTATGAAATCATCATTTGATGTGATTTTAGTGACATCAATCACCGGAAGGTGGGACTAATCAATAGTAAATTATACTTTATCAATGCATGTTGTTTTGGGATCTCGAAACCCTGTATTGGACTCAATCGATTATCAGTGTCCAGATAGCTTGATGAGTAGAGTACAGTTTATCTGGATATATAGTGTTGCGAGGTTCTGGGTTCGTTCCCAGGTCTGGTTGCTACATTTTCACCTACATATTGTAGAATCCCACAGAAAATGTATGTAATTGGTTTTTTGTGATGTATGCAAGGAATATTTCCCCCTTTACAATGAAATCCTTGTACATGTAGCTCATCATGGAAATAGAACCAGTGTTTATTTTCTGATAATTTTCTAGCTATAGCTAGATTTGACTAATAGTGCTTAGTCGGCTCATAAACAACAAGATACACTGTGTGTGGCATACATGTATTTCAAATGGAAATTTTGGATTTTATATCTTTTTCATCAGAACACGATCGCGAGGATGAATGGATGCGAGTACCAAAAAACGCAACGAGGGTTTTTTAAAAACTCACCGGAAATTATCTTACATGACAAAACTGTTTCGGTTTGGTTTTTTTTTATTTAGCGGTGCTACCGGACCTGACTGCCCTGTGATATAGTCGTACTAAACACATGAGATATGTGGTCTGAGAGCAAAGAAAAATGCATGTAAACGATTTTATTTACATATGCCCCTGTATAGTCAATGGGAGGGGAGTTAGGTTCAAATTAGCGTAATCGCAATGACGTATGAATACAAACGCAGTGCAGGTTCGGACTACTTCTAGTTCACGCTTCGATAAGATTTTGCGTAATAAGTTGATGGATTTCAAAACAACAATAAGGAGTTTTTATTAGATCCAATTAAATATGTATTTTACATCAAAACAAAAGATGTGATCAAGCATTGTAACGGTAATAAACTACAAAATGAATCGCTGGTCGGAGATACAACCGGGGGGCTTCCCTCAGGAATGTTCGGGGAATCCCATAGTTACGTCAGATGTAGGCCTACATGTATGTGTGTACAGAACATCTGATTGTCGGTGAACAATTCTGGGAGCGTCTAAGCGAACAATAGGTTAACAGATCATATACAGCGTATAGGTTTCCAGAAAAAAACCATTACAGGTAACCTATCCGAAACAGTATCATCAGTTTTAAATAGCCCCGTCTTTGCATTCAAAATAGGCCTACACACAGGAAAACACTTGTCTAACCTCCGTACAATAAAATAAAAGTAAAGACTATGAAGAATTTAGTCTAAATCACGTTCTTAGACCGATACATACATGACAAGCATTCAGCAGCTCAACGGTCATACCATCAATAGGCTATATCACAGTAACTTTCCTCAGTTAAAAATCAAGTATGGCGGCTCGCTCCACTCCGGACCGCATCACTACCCTGACAACGATGCATACCGGTAGTCGTTCCGCATTTGTCATCTCAATTTTTATTCGAATTGGACATTATTGATATATTATCAAATTGAAAAAAAAATATATTATGAAAATAATTGAAAAGTGTCATTGTTGTATTTCAAACCAAACTGCATGAACTTGAGTGTGCAACACGGATAGTTAATCAGGTCACTATGATATTCAGCGATGCGGAGACAGATGGTTCAACCGGGCTTTCCAAGTGCCACCGGAAGCGAGATGTGACAGAAAGAAGTGTCAACTTGACATGAAAGAAACATTTAAGGGCTAGTGCGAAGATAATAATGATCAGAAGTGGAGACTCATCACACGAAAATCAACAAACAACAATGGTATAGATGTGTAGGATGATTTCGAAAGGAAAATTATCGCTCTTTCCAACGGTAGTAACCGCTTTTATGACGATGTACTAGAAATGTGTTTGTATAGCCGTTTAAAAGGGTAGGCGGGTTAGATATTTGTTGTCTAACCCTTCTCGTATATTAGTTACCATGTAGAGTATGATTTTTATCGTTTTTATTTTTATTCTAGAGCTCTTAAACGTCTAAAATGGTCTTGGGGCACTCTGGTGGGTCCATGATTATAACTTATGTAACTAATTCTCAGATCCCTGGTGGTCAACAGGTGTATTTATCGGGATTCTGACAAACAATTTCGCCGTATTTTCAATGAAATAATCGGCAAATACAGTTTATACACGTAAATTAAGGGTATGATAGGACATTTATTTTTTTAATGAACCGAACCGACAATAAGAATCATCGGTACCAAAACAGAAGCGTACGGTTGAATGTTTCGGTTAACCGTGACACTCCTAGTTCACAATTGCATTACAATATATACTAAAATGAACCAGGTATTACAATTTCAATGTATTTATTTATTCATTTGCTTATTTTCTTCAATATAATCACATGTCTCGTTAATGCTTTCGGTTTTTCATAATACACTTTTTGAATAACATCATATTTATGATCACTACATCATCGCAAGTTCCGACACAAATCAGCATCATACATGTAAGTACCAACCATAAATGACTAAAATATTTACAAAATTGTTTAGAAAGTAAAGTGCATATATAGGCAAACTTGACATGTCCATAAGTAGAATCTAGTAAACATCTAAAACATCCAGCGGTTATAACAACTGTTATAACATCAGTGCTGCAGGTGCACCCTCCCCTCAAAAGATCTTCATCAAATTAAAATATGTATGACTATTCATTTCATGCCACATTTTAGAGTTGTTTAAAGGGGCAATTGGCTTTTTAGGGATAAAGATATTTAAGTAGGAATGGTTATCTGGTGAGTGTTGTGAGATATATAGACAGGACAAGGACTATGTTTACGTGTACATGTAGGAATAATTTAATCAAATTTTGAATATTCTACAAACTCTTTTTCATACAGAAGTGTATTGCGTGCATTGTAGTGTAACATGCTATTTCAACGAGGTAGGCATTTATATTATAAACTACTCACGTGCTTGGTATCAGGGAATGTGAAATGAACAGATATGTTATTTTAAAGATGCTCCACCGCTGACAGAGCATAAATAATATTCATCATTTGAACAATAATTAGTGTTTAATCGTGTATACATAAGTCTAATTAACACAAAATATAATATAAAATAATTTATTTTGCCTTTAGGTCATGAGCAATCAGTACTTCATTCCATATAGAATGTAGTGCCACAGAAATTTTTTCGGGATGCAATTAACTATTTTTATATTTTTAACTTGAAGTAAAATTAGAAGCTCAAACTTTTAAATGGCGGTAATGGTGTAAAGTAAGTAACTTTTGTAACTGAATAAAAATACTAAATCATCTGCTGCTGTTTTTGATAATTAAAAAATACCATTTATCAGCGGTGGAGCACAAACTATAGACTTGGAAATGTTGCAAGTGTATTTTTTTAAAATCCTTATTAAAGCTTGTCAACATCCTCATGAACTAGATATACAAAGAGAGGTAACTCTAATTAGAATATTAACTCATAAAGAAAGTTGCATGATACAGGTAAAATGATAATTTTTTTTTGTCTGCAGTATTATCATTAAACATAATATATGGTGAGGAAAAGCATGTTAATATTATGTAAGAAAAGTGATCTATACAATCATCATATCACTTTGACTTTTAAGCACTACAGAATTGTAATCTTTTCATATGCATGTACAGAATTTGTACAAATTACACAAAGTAAACATTCTTTGTACCAGCATTTTTGTAAGAAAACATTTATCAAAGTTTCCTTATATACGAATTGTTTCTAACCTTTGAATGAAATCATTGCTTATACACGTATTTAAAGTTTTAAGTATATATACTTACAGTATGCCTTGAAATGACTTTCTTGAGTATACAAACAAATTACATTGTAATAATGTATACATTATAATTTATTATACATCAAAAATGTTTTAATATATTTACTGATAAAGGAAAATGAAACACAGAAGGGCTTTTATTTCCATTATTACATTGTTTGAATCATAACACACATTTTGTCAAGAAAATAACATGCCAAGAACAAAAACAATTTCCCTGCCAAAAAATTGACATTGACATTGATTTAAATATTATGTACATTCCTGTATGCAGACCTTCTTCAACAGTACTGTATACACATTGAAAGATATGTGTATCTTTCAGGCTGTCTAATAAATCTAAAGTATAGGTAACATAGTTTAAAAACATCAGATTTTCTAATTGTACATTAAGTTTCGTACATCTCATTCATTCTGTTATAATTAGCATTAATATCTTTGTGGACACATCACCAATATCATATTCATTTGTCATCATCAATCTAACTTAATATTCACAAGAAACAATCATTACTTGACACTTATGTGGAATAGTTTTTTAAGAGTTAAAACACAGATAATGCAAAATAAAAAAAGCAAAATTGGTTTAGAAAAAAAAATAATAATGCATGGAATCTTATCCAACACTGCATCCTTTATATACAAAGAATAAAACCCTTCATAACACATATAAATTATTATTTCATAACAAAATGACTTTGCTTCAATTCATTTGTCTTTTTAAACAAACAAAAAATCTTTATTTTCCCCACAGTTTATTTCATGATTTTTTTTTAGATAAAATGTTTAAATCATAAATACATCTATGTTTCCTTGATAAACTCTTTTTTTCGACATCTTGCAGAGTTGTCTCCCTTGTTGAGGGTAAAATATCAAATTTTGTAAACAAATTCTTGTTATTTTCTCTGAAAATATGATGTCAAGATTGCAAGTTTACATGTGATGTCACAAATTAATACCTACTACAAGGGAAGATAACTCTGCAATATGCAATGACGGAATATTAATTCCAATTTATCATCTAAATTATCTCATTATACACTAAGATGATTTATACAAGATTTTGTTTTTCGTTTTGTCTTTATCAAGTTTCATTTTAATTAGTGGATTAACTTCTCAATAAAAGAGTCAAGAATATCGTCCTCCTGTAGGCCGATGAACTTATCCTGAACCTTTCCATTCTTTTCCCAAGAACTGTGGGTACACTGTTTACCTGTACGAAAAAAAAAAAGTTATACAGCATGCCATCTCGGTTCTTGTCAAAAAGCTGTTAAACCTTGGAAGTTTAAAAATATATATAGCATTGCATCAACAATGAGTATAGCTGGTTATATGGGATATTCTCTGATTTTCTATTATTTACATTGGCTAATACATGGTTCATTAGCATTCAATATATAGCATGTTGACTTGATGTTTCACTTTTAGAAACACCAAGTCAACATTATATTCCTTAGCCAATTTCATTGCCCAACTCCTGCATTTTTCAGGGTGATGTTCTTTGACCAGTGCTTTTCTTGTAATAATACACAGATTATTTTTTGACATTTGTTAAAAGTTGTATGGTCTGTGACTTGCTGTATATTTTGGACATAGAAATAGTTTTTAAAGTTGTTCTACATATTTTTTCCGCCTCTTTTAAATTTTCGCATATTTACCGACTTTAGTAAAAAGTTCATATTCGAAAAGTTATTAAATTTTTAAATTATTCTTTTTAAGTTGAATGATGCGACTGGTTGTTTGCATGGAAAAGATTTAGAGTGTTCTACATATTTTCTCTGCCTCCGTAAGTTTTAAACTTGTGATATTAACCAACTTTTGTGAAGTTCGTATTTGCAAAGTTTTTCAACAATTTAATTAAAATATTGATTTTTAACGTTTGTACACGGTTATGGGTCTGAAACGATCATACATGTACATTGTATGTTTTATAACAGTTAGTGATGGTGAAAATGACAGGAAAATACAACTTAAAAAGAAACAAACAGATGTACAAATTAAGGACCTTTGTTTCAGTTCATGGTGTTATATCCCGCCCTTTAGAATATAAAATAATGACTCGTGCTACAGCCTCGGTCATTTTTTATTCTATGCGGGAGATATACACTATTGGACCTTAACTAAAGGTCCATAATTAATATATATACAATGTATACATAATTCCAATGCATATGTACTTTTATACAATGGAAAGGAACACTTACAAGGATATGTTATTACGGTAAAATAAAGTTCAGATCAAATATTTCCTTATCTGCACTCAAACATGATATAATTCATCCATTTTTTTAAATATGAATTACAGGCTATTGGCAATTAAATCTTCCTTACTTAAATTCCTTATAGATTTCCAATGTCTTCTATGCTAAGAAGCTCAATTATTTTTTACAATATACATGTTATCTAGTTTTTTTTCCATCAATACAATGCATATTAAAAATAACAGTGACCTAGCTTAATACTGAAAAATCCGAGCCCCTTGAGTATTGAGAATGCTTCTAAGTATGCTCACACAAAAATTAAATAATGTGACTGCCTTACCCCATATTCAATAGCTTAAATCTGTGTTGTCATCTACGTCAACTTTGGCCAGGGCAATTTTTTCCTCCTTTACTTTGAGATAAGAGATTCCAATCGTGGACCTAACAGCTTACATGGACGCGACCATTCTAGTTGTGAAAAAGAAGACTTGTGATAAATTTGTCAATATAACTAAATCAATGACCTGCAAAAAAAGTAACAAAAATTTGGTTCATTCACCCACTACCAATACCATATGTATTATCCTTTTATTTAAGTGAATAGCATTAATAAATTGTATAATACATGTACATAAGCCAAAAATGTTGTTGAATGTAGTATATATTAAACAATAATCCTATCATTTTGAAGTCTCACCACGCGGTAAGCCAAAAAATGTTTGTTGAATGTATAGTATTATAAACAATAATCCATCATTTTTGAAGTCTTACTATGACAGGGATTAATGCTAGTGAATATCATACATACAATGCAATTTCTTTAAATATAGACCCAGTGTCTGAATAACTAAATATTATTGACAATATTTTCAAAAGTTTCTTTTTAAGGAAGAAAACATTTTCTTACGATGCATGGAAGTCCACTACCACAGGTATATTACTTTCGATCACTCTCTTCTTGTAGTCATCTGTATCTTGAACATTGAACGCCTTCAAACTTAGGTTGAACTAACACATTCTGGCTGGTGTTTGTTGACAAACTTTTTGGTGCCGTGACCAGGATTTTATTTGTGTACACCTTTGCAAGACAGCATATGTCATATTTGATGTCCTCCATGGTTTCATCTGTGTTCCAAGTCTGGCGACATACGAGTGGAGAAAACGACTTGCCATGGCTTTTGTTGAATTATCTCCCTTGATTTCTGGATTTTGTTGAACAAGCTGATTGGAACTAGAACTGTAATATTAACAGATATAATTACATTTTCAGCAGTGAATATAAGGTTTTAAAGTGAACATAAAAGTGAAATACTTCACTCGAATGAAAATATCTCAATTTTTTCACCAATCGGAATGCAGCATTGACAGTGAAAAATATCATTTTGATTTTTACCTCATTAGTTTGTGCCCAAAATTGACGTCATATTCTTGAGTAGAAAAATGACATTATGCTCTTAAAAATAAGACGTTATACCCCAATCGCAGGGTTAGGGTTTATCAATGCATGTTGTTTTGGGATCTCGAAACCCTGTATTGGACTAAACGATTATCAGTGTCCAGATAGCTCGATGAGTAGAGTACAGTTTATCTGGATATATAGTGTTGCTAGGTTCTGGGTTTGTTCCCAGGTCTGGTTGCTACATTTTCACCTACATATTGTAGAATCCCACAGAAAATGTATGTTGGTTTTTTTCTGATGTATGTGAGGAATATTTCCCCCTTTACAATTAAATCCTTGTACATGTAGCTCATCATGGAAATAGAACCAGTGTTTATTTTCTGATAATTTTCTAGCTATATCTAGATTTGACTAATAGTGCTTAGTCGGCTCATAAACAACAAGATACACTGTGTGTGGCATACATGTATTTCAAATGGAAATTTTGGATTTTATATCTTTTTCATCAGAACACGATCGCGAGGATGAATGGATGCGAGTACCAAAAAACGCAACGAGGGTTTTTTAAAAACTCACCGGAATTTTTTTTTTTTTTTTATTTAGCGGTGTTACCAGACCTGACTGCCCTGTGATATAGTCGTACTAAACACACGAGATATGTGGTCTGAGAGCAAAGAAAAATGCATGTAAACGATTTTATTTACATATGCCCCTGTATAGTCAACGGGAGGGGAGTTAGGTTCAAATTAGCGTAATCGCAATGACGTATGAATACAAACGCAGTGCAGGTTCGGACTACTTCTAGTTCACGCTTCGATAAGATTTTGCGTAATAAGTTGATGGATTTCAACAACAATAAGGAGTTTTTATTAGATCCAATTAAATATGTATTTTACATCAAACAAAAGATGTGATCAAGCATTGTAACGGTAATAAACTACAAAATGAATTGCTGGTCGGAGATACAACCGGGGGGCTTCCTCTAGGAATGTTCGGGGAATCCCATAGTTACGTCAGATGTAGGCCTACATGTATGTGTGTACAGAACATCTGATTGTCGGTGAACAATTCTGGGAGCGTCTAAGCGAACAATAGGTTAACAGATCATATACAGCGTATAGGTTTCCAGAAAAAAACCATTACAGGTAACCATCCGAAACAGTATCATCAGTTTTAAATAGCCCCGTCTTTGCATTCAAAATAGGCCTACACACAGGAAAACACTTGTCTAACCTCCGTACAATAAAATAAAAGTAAAGACTATGAAGAATTTAGTCTAAATCACGTTCTTAGACCGATACATACATGACAAGCATTCAGCAGCTCAACGGTCATACCATCAATAGGCTATATCACAGTAACTTTCCTCAGTTAAAAATCAAGTATGGCGCCTCGCTCCACTCCGGACC
>SAYR01031528.1:1888718-1926793 GCA_004382745.1 Argopecten irradians irradians
GGGCAAGGCTATAACATTCAACAATCGGAACTATATCTTTGTCATCCTGACTACCGTAGTTACCCAACTTAGCAACCATCACCGTTTTAAATTTGACGTAAAAGTGGATTTATTTATGTAAATATATAGATTGAACAGTGTTTTGATTGCGTTAAACAGTTAAAGGTGGTATGAACGCAATGGGATACAGACATATTCTACATGTAGCGCTAACGCTAATCAAAACACTGTTCAATCTCTATTTGATTACCGATGAACATAGTGACAAATCAAATATATGCACTTATTGACATTTAAAGTGTTTTGCGTGTCTGACAAAATCTGACGAAACAGCGCTGCAGATGTAATCCGCTGTATTTGATTTTTTTTGGACAAATCTTGAAACTTCAAAAAATGTCATAATCGTTTGCATCAATAATTATGCTGTAAAACATACATATTGAATTTTGTTCCGTAAGATTCTTCTATTTCGTAGCGTCATTTTCTGGTACAAGAGAAAATAATCAAAAATAAGCTTACCTTGATAGCTTATCTCCTTCACGGAATACAGCCGGAAGTGTGTACTACGTCACAATTAATGTGCAACAATTTTATCCATCGGAATATTTCTGACGATTTCCTCTATACTAACCAGACAATCCGAGTACTATCGAACGATAATTGTGATTACGTCAATCAATTGTTGGGAACGCCCCCTAACAACGACAATAGCGTGCTTGGTGAATATAAAGTGTCATTAGCGGAGAGAATAACGACTTTCTCTCGTTCTGTCGACGGTTGCAGCGACAGAAACAGGTTAGACGGGTGCTCGAGGGATGTGAGGTATGCTCCCATCGACATTAAGCTATGTCATTAGTATTTTTAATCTGATTGTATCTGATTGACACATTTGGCAATCAGTATATTTAACAAGTGTGCAAATGCGTTATTACCTTGAATACTGATTAATTATGCATGGCAACTAATGACCACTTAATATTTTCATGATACATTTAACTTAAAGTCGAGATTAACATCAGATGTAATAACAAATACTGTAGGACTGCACTGTTTTCCTTATAATGGTACAGTACCATATATATTGTATGTGCGTAATGTGCATATGTATGTATACGTGTGTACGTTCACGGAGCAGATGTTAAACGACCACACGTGTAGAAATATGGATTTCTGTCAATCAAATTTACAATTAATACACGAAGTTATGGCAATTCTACAGAATCTCATTCAGGATCACACGACCGTTTAATTAGGCTTGAACTATTAATCAGTAAAAGAACAACAGACAAATCAATCAGATAATGCGTTACGATTCGATACGATAACCTGTTGATCCGATAGCACGAGACCTCTGTCACAGGTGATAAATTTACCTGGCCCGACTTAGACTAGATACAGTCAATGAACTTTATATAAATTTTTAGTACTGAATGTATATGTAATCGTTTATAATAAATTAAAGGATGTTGTCTCTACACGTACACGTTTATGATATAAAAATCATCAGTGCTTAACCAAAGATTTTATAACACATTATTTTATTGTAGATTTTATTGTAATTTTGCTCAAATATGTATTACATTATAATAAATATTGGCATGATACCACCAATATACTGAATAAAGAAAATATTTCATTTAAAAGTTGTTTAATTCCGTATTTAAATCAAATGTAAGATCAACTTATGAATTTATCTTGTATCTTCACATTAAAAATATAGATAAATTGTTTCCGAAAAAAGGTGTTTCTATTTATTTCCAAATACTAGTTCTCCAGAGGAACATAAACTTGATACTGATATTGTAGCGTTTTGGCCGAACTGCATGGCTACTTTTAGTTTTTGGTAGATCCGACCTTCAGCTGCCATTGCCGAAGGGTTAATTGCGCTGTTAAATATTTGTCTTTTTTCATTGTCCCGTTTTACTGTTCGTGTAAAATTATGTAATCGTGTTCGTTTTGTGTGTCTTTGATAAAGGGACAGATCGTCTGAAAAATTGACGATTTTTTTGTCCACACGGTTAGAATTACTTCTTTGTCCATATATAAACTTCAAACAGTATAAATATCTCTTTCACAATTTCGGTGCCATCTTCATGGTACATAGAACAACAAGAAAACTAGGTAAATCCATCTTGAACATTTTAATATCATTTGGATCGTTATAGCCTCTTATCATTTATAAAACCATATGTCGTAAGCACTGCACGAAATTTTTAACCAACAGTATATCACCACATTTATATAATTAATAAAACATAATATGCATACTCGTTATAGTACTGTTAGTTTAAAAAATCGTCAGTCCTGTGTCGGAAGGTCATGCACATAGATGATTGAGGGAAAGGGCCGTAGAAAGAATACCAACGATAGTTGTGGCGATTTTATAACGGGTAAATGAGACCAACATGCAGTATCGACAGCTGAAGTTCATCAACAAGCACTAACTATGTTATTAATTAAGAGACAAACTTTCAACACCCAAAATAACTGACATATTAGGAAATCATTAATATGCATTGTGCGTAGTCACGAATAATGTTCTTCTCGATTTATAAATACAGTAATATTTTGATAAGTTATAAAGTTCCTTTTTTTCTGATCATACTTTCTCTTTATAGTTTGAATATTTTAGGTATACCTTATATATATAGTATTTGAGTATAAATCAAATATCAAGATGGAAAAGGACAGGTGGACTTTTGAAGTTGTATTTTTTTTCATTTTGAAATCCTCAGTGAATAAAAACAACATTTCAGTTTGTTTTATATCGCGTAATCTCCTACCAACATACTAGATATTTTAAGCCGAAAAGTAATTCGGTCAGCTTTTTCAAACTATTTCGTCCCCAGTCAAGATTTCTGGCAAGCGGTCCTTTTTTAAAGTCACCAGAACGTGCCCTTAATGGGACGTTGTCATATCCTCCTATCAATTTTGCCAAGAGGACAGAAATAATCTTCCTCTTGGGACGGACGCTTAACTTTAGTTTAAAGACAAAATAAAGGTACTGTGGTATTGTGGCAAGGACCGCCGTTAGAAGTATGAATGCCATTTAGGAAGAACATATACACCTAATAGAACATTTATAGGATCCCAAATTAATTCGCCATTTGTGATTCATAAGTAGAACGAAACGACATTGTTATCTATTTAGAGTTTTAGAGCTACATGTGGTAATGTCAATATTACGGATCATCGCTCTTCATATTTGAAAATTACTCATATAGTTTGAATAATACAAAAATATTGATGATTAAGTGACGACAGTTGTAAATGACAAATAAAAAATTAAATTTTATTGTAGACTAATTTTGATATCTCCTTTTCAGAGAGCAAGATGGCGACCGTATTCAGACAGCGTCGCCAGTTGACCTGGCGGAGCTCGCCCAAAGCTCGGCGGACGGAAGCCATGCCAAAGCACTCTCTGTTTGGGTCCACACTGGAGATACATAATCAGAAAGAAATGGACCAAAATTCAGAAGATTGACATCTCAAAGGCTGGCAAACAGCCCCGCAGGAAAGGGCGATTCCAACTCCCCGACGACTTCCGGTCGCAACTGAAAGGTGAGCTATATCCAAAATATTTTATTTCAACACGATGTTTGAAGTAAATATCGATAATAGCACATGGATATTTCGATCTAGTCAGAGCTAATGAACTGTATGTTGTTTGCTCCCATTTAGTTAGAGAAATATATTAATTTGATGTGGCGGCGGCTGATCTTGAATGCACGCTAGATCAACTTGCATTTGCAATCTCAGAATATCTCTCGACTGCCACGTATATCTCTCCATGGTTATATAATTTGTGCAATGCATAATGATGAACTATTTTTGATAACAGTTAGTATCTGTTTCCATCATATATCATAATGTATTAAAATTTCCCTTTTACGATTGACTAGTGTATGTTTATAAGATTACTACGGGACCCCAATTTTCAAATACTAAGATAATTTAAGGATGACGCTTCACTTTCATGCAATGTGCTATGCTTGTGATTTGTCTCTGTGGTTTGTGAGGCTGTGGTCTTACTACACAAAACACCCGTTCCATACACAGGGACCTGACACGATTTTTTAAACCAACAGTATATACATATATGTGTGTATACTGTTGGTTAAAAAATCGTCCCAGGTCCCTGTGGCTCCATATCATTGCAATCAACAAAGGAAAATGTTGAAACTAGACTAAGTATCAGTGGAAATACAAAAAAATGATCTTACCACGGCAACCCAGGATACTATTGCGTAGTAACAATTACATAATAAGAACGGTGATGTTGTGGAACAGTCTACCGATAAAGTTGTTTCAGCACCCAACACAAACTGTCTTAAAAAAGACAGGATAATAATTGGAAAAATCATGAAATACGATCTAACTATAAGGCTACCATAACCGGAATATTAATTTAACCACTTTAACTAAGGATTTATTAGTCCGGTGTAGAGGAACTAAGTAGTTCCTGTACTGGAAATTTTCTATATTCTATTCTATAAGTGTTCATTCCATGTGTTGTAACACAGTCGATACTAACAATGTCACATTTATTATTTCATTGTGTATAGGAGACATAAAGCGTGTAGAGTATTAAGAGAAAGAGACATGATTAGCTTTGGAATTTCTTCTCGTAAAAAACATAAATACATGTACTGGGTTGAAATGAGAACCAATCATTTACAAAAGCAGCCCATGATGAAATTTTCAGACTATATTTTGTTATGTCGGACTATTTAATTTGTGTGCCATTTTTAAATCAAAATGGCTTGTAGTTCTAGGGTGTTCCCCATTCTCTTAATGATATTTAGATTAAGATCGCCTTAAGCTAACAATGCTTATAATAATTGGACCAGAACGTGACCTATTGTTTTAAGAGTGTATTGTTTCTCGAAGTTTTAATTAACATATAATTCAGTTTAGTGTTGTTTGTTTCTGTCTAATAACTGACAGAATTTTGTTTTGACAGAGTATAAAGTGGTGGAAGCAACTAAGAAGAAGAAATAGAAAAACAGAAGGAAGAGATTTCGAAGACAAAAAAGGCCATAGAAAAACATGGAATTCAATGCCTTAAATTTCGAAATGGACAAAATTAATCGTGTGCCACAAAGAGCAGCTTCCAGTAGATCGCCACTAGCTATGTCGGACAACGCTTTAAAAATGGCTAAAGGAAATGAATAGAATAGGATTAAACGAACGTAATAGTTAAAATTGGGACAAATATGGAAGTAAAAGCGCCTGTTCATCAATATAGTCTATGTGGGGACATTCTTCGTCCAGGAATGAGACAGTAAGACGAGAAAAAACAGAATACCCAGCGTATGTAGGTCACAGTGAAAGACACCGGAACGCTCCAACCGGAACTCCACGTCACGCTTCAGCGGGTCCAGCGGAACCTCGTAGCGTTCGTGCCACTGCCTCCCAATATACGTCATCAATTCGGTAGTCGGGTTTGTGATTTTCTTTTATCGGATGAGAAAAAGGTCGAAAAAACTGTTAACGATCAGAAGTTGAGAAGACAGCGGCTATTGAGACCAAGCAAACATCTGGATATCCTGACATGGATAAAGAGCTAAAGCCAGAGTACGAAATGCTTGGAAATGCCATGCGTCAAAACATCTTCCCCGGTTACAAATGAACCCACAAGAAAAGTATGACGAAGTTAGCGTACGATGACAGCGGTGCATCTTGAGGATATCCCGATCCTGATCAATGGCGTTACCAACGAGCGAGCTCAGTAAGTATCTGGTTGTTGTCGCTCATTTTCAGAGTGTCGTCTGCTTGTATCCATTTTGTGTGTGCTGTGTGTCACTATCAGCTAATATTTCATGAGTTAACATTTGCTGTGTATTTTCAGCGTGAGTTGCGTCGTTGCCATTTCCTTTCAGATAATTTTCTTTAATCCCTATTTTTAACCCTCCCTGCATCACTACCCTGACAACGATGCATACCGGTAGTCGTTCCGCATTTGTCATCTCAATTTTTATTCGAATTGGACATTATTGATATATTATCAAATTGAAAAAAAAATATATTATGAAAATAATTGAAAAGTGTCATTGTTGTATTTCAAACCAAACTGCAGCTATAACATTCAACAATCGGAACTATATCTTTGGTCATCCTGACTACCGTAGTTACCCAACTTAGCAACCATCACCGTTTTCAATTTGACGTAAAAGTGGATTTATTTATGTAAATATATAGATTGAACAGTGTTTTGATTGCGTTAAACAGTTAAAGGTGGTATGAACGCAATGGGATACAGACATATTCTACATGTAGCGCTAACGCTAATCAAAACACTGTTCAATCTCTATTTGATTACCGATGAACATAGTGACAAATCAAATATATGCACTTATTGACATTTAAAGTGTTTTGCGTGTTTGACAAAATCTGACGAAACAGCGCTGCAGATGTAATCCGCTGTATTTGATTTTTTTTTGGACAAATCTTGAGACTTCAAAAAATGTCATAATCGTTTGCATCAATAATTATGCTGTAAAACATACATATTGAATTTTGTTCCGTAAGATTCTTCTATTTCGTAGCGTCATTTCTGGTACAAGAGAAAATAATCAAAAATAAGCTTACCTTGATAGCTTATCTCCTTCACGGAATACAGCCGGAAGTGTGTACTACGTCACAATTAATGTGCAACAATTTATCCATCGGAATATTTCTGACGATTTCCTCTATACTAACCAGACAATCCGAGTACTATCGAACGATAATTGTGATTACGTCAATCAATTGTTGGGAACGCCCCCTAACAACGACAATAGCGTGCTTGGTGAATATAAAGTGTCATTAGCGGAGAGAATAACGACTTTCTCTCGTTCTGTCGACGGTTGCAGCGACAGAAACAGGTTAGACGGGTGCTCGAGGGATGTGAGGTATGCTCCCATCGACATTAAGCTATGTCATTAGTATTTTTATCTGATTGTATCTGATTGACACATTTGGCAATCAGTATATTTAACAAGTGTGCAAATGCGTTATTACCTTGAATACTGATTAATTATGCATGGCCACCTAATGACCACTTAATATTTCATGATACATTTAACTTAAAGTCGAGATTAACATCAGATGTAATAACAAATACTGTAGGACTGCACTGTTTTCCTTATAATGGTACAGTACCATAATATATGTATGTGAGTATGTGCATATGTATGTATACGTGTGTACGTTCACGGAGCAGATGTTAAACGACACACGTGTAGAAATATGATTTCTGTCAATCAAATTTACAATTAATACACGAAGTTATGGCAATTCTACAGAATCTCATTCAGGATCACACGACCGTTTAATTAGGCTTGATCTATTAATCAGTAAAAGAACAATAGACAAATCAATCAGATAATGCGTTACGATTCGATACGATAACCTGTTGATCCGATAGCACGAGACCTCTGTCACAGGTGATAAATTTACCTGGCCCGACTTAGACTAGATACAGTCAATGAACTTTATATAAAATATTTAGTACTTGAATGTATATGTAATCGTTTATAATAAATTAAAGGATGTTGTCTCTACACGTACACGTTTATGATATAAAAATCATCAGTGCTTAACCAAAGATTTTATAACACATTATTTTATTGTAGATTTATTGTATTTTGCTCAAATATGTATTACATTATATAAATATTGGCATGATACCACCAATATACTGAATAAAGAAAATATTTCATTTAAAAGTTGTTTAATTCCGTATTTAAATCAAATGTAAGATCAACTTATGAATTTATCTTGTATCTTCACATTTAAAATATAGATAAATTGTTTCCGAAATAAAGGTGTTTCTATTTATTTCCAAATACTAGTTCTCCAGAGGAACATAAACTTGATACTGATATTGTAGCGTTTTGCCGAACTGCATGGCTACTTTTAGTTTTTGGTAGATCCGACCTTCAGCTGCCACTTGCCGAAGGGTTAATTGCGCTGTTAAATATTTGTCTTCTTTCATTGTCCCGTTTTACTGTTCGTGTAAAATCATGTAATCGTGTTCGTTTTGTGTGTCTTGATAAAGGGGCAGATCGTCTTGAAAATTTGACAATTTTTTTGTCCACACGGTTAGAATTACTTCTTTGTTCCATATATATATAAATTCACCGGGGTTACATAATTTACACATTACATAATTTACACGTGCTCCATTATCATTATACCCTCATAACCCCAATAAAATAAACATCTATTCCTTAAATAAACTTCAAACAGTATAAATATCTCTTTCACAATGGTCATCTTCATGTACATAGAAAAACAAGAAAAACTAGGTAAAATCTATCTTGAACCTTTTAATATCATTTGCCCTTTATGATTCATCATTGAATTCCTTATAGTCTCTTATCATTTGAAAAACCATATGTCGGAAGGTCATGCACATAGATGATTGAGGGAAAGGGCCGTGTAAGACTACCAACGATAGTTGTGACGAGTTTTATAACGGGTAAATGAGACCAACATGCAGTATCGACAGCTGAAGTTCATCAACAAGCACTAACTATGTTATTAATTAAGAGACAACTTTCACCACCCAAAATAACTGACATATTAGGAAATCATTAATATGCATTGTGCGTAGTCACGAATAATGTTCTTCTCGATTTATAAATACAGTATATTTTGATAAGTTATAAAGTTCCTTTTGTTTTCTGATCATACATTCTATAGTTTGAATATTGTAGGTATTACCTTATAATATCGTATTTGAGTATAAATTAAATATCAAGATGGAAAGGACAGGTGTACTTTTGAAGTTGTATTTTTTTTTTCATTTTGAAATCCGCAGTGAATAAAAACAACATTTTAGTTTGTTTTATATCGCGTAATCTCCTACCAACATACTAGATATTTTAAGCCGAAAGTAATTCGGTCAGCCTTTTCAAACTATTTCGTCCCCAGTCAAGATTCTGGCAGCGGTCCTTTTTTAAAGGTCACCAGAACGTGTCCCTTAATGGGACGTTGTCATATCCTCCTATCAATCGTAGTGATAATTACGGATCTGTATTTTAATCAGATTTCCAAAATTAGTGTCGAACTTAAACAAATTTATAGAATTTGATGTGTCTTGCCAAGAGGACAGAAATAATCTTCCTCTTGGGACGGACGCTTAACTTAGTTTAAAGACAAAATAACGGTACTGTGGTATTGTGGCAAGGACCGCCGTTAGAAGTATGAATGCCATTTAGGGAGAACATATACACCTAATAGAACATTTATAGGATCCCAAATTAATTCGCCATTTGTGATTAATAATAGAACGAAGACGACATTGTTATCTATTTAGAGGTTTTAGAGCTACATGTGTAATGTCAATATTACGGATCATCGCTCTTCATATTTGAAAATTACTCATATAGTTTGAATAATACAAAATATTGATGATTAAGTGACGACAGTTGTAATGACAAATAAAAAATTAAATGTATTGTAGACTAATTTTGATATCTCTCAATTTCAGAGAGCAAGATGGCGACCGTATCAGCAGCGTCGCCAGTTGACCTGGCGGAGCTCGCCAAAGCTCGGCGGACGGAAGCCATGCCAAAGCACTCTCTGTTTGGGTCCACACTGGAGATACATAATCAGAAAGAAATGGACCAAATTCAGAAGATTGACATCTCAAAGGCTGGCAAACAGCCCCGCAGGAAAGGGCGATTCCAACTCCCCGACGACTTCCGGTCGCAACTGAAAGGTGAGCTATATCCAAAATATTTATATTCAACACGATGTTTGAAGTAAATATCGATAATAGCACATGGATATTTCGATCTAGTCAGAGCTAATGAACTGTATGTTGTTTGCTCCATTATAGTTAGAGAAATATATTAATTTGATGTGACGGCGGCTGATCTTGAATGCACGCGAGATCAACTTGCATTTGCAATCTCAGAATAATTCTCTCGACTGCCACGTATATCTCTCCATGGTATTATAATTTGTGCAATGCATATGGTGAACTATTTTTGATAACAGTTAGTATTGTTCCATCATATATCATATGTATTAAAATTCCCTTTACGATTGACTAGTGTATGTTTATAAGATTACGTACGGGACCCCAATTTTCAAATACTAAGATAATTTAAGGATGACCTTCACTTTATGCAATGTGCTATGCTTGTGATTGTCTCTGTGGTTTGTGAGGCTGTGGTCTTACATGACACAAAACACCCGTTCCATACACAGGGACCTGACACGATTTTTTAACCAACAGTATATACATATATGTGTGTATACTGTTGGTTAAAAAATCGTCCCAGGTCCCTGTGGTTCCATATCATTGCAATCAACAAAGGAAAATGTTGAAACTAGACTAAGCATCAGTGGAAATACAAAAATGATCTTACCACGGCAACCCAGGATACTATTGCGTAGTAATAATTACATAATAAGAACGGTGAAGCTGTGGAACAGTCTACCGATAAAGTTGTTTCAGCACCCAACACAAATTGTCTTAAAAAGACAGGATAATAATTGGAAAAATCATGAAATACGATCTAACTATAAGGCTACCATAACCGGAATATGAATTTAACCACTTTAAGGATTTATTAGTCCGGTGTAGAGGAACTAAGTAGTTCCTGTACTGGAAATTTTCTATATTCTATTCTATAAGTGTTCATTCCATGTGTTGTAACACAGTCGACTAACAATGTCACATTTTATATTTCATGTGTGTATAGGAGACATAAAGCGTGTAGAGGAGAACATGATTAGCTTTGGAATTTCTTCACGTAAAAACATAAATACATGTACTGGGTTGAAATGAGAACCAATCATTTACAAAAGCAGCCCATGATGAAATTTTCAGACTATATTTTGTTATGTCGGACTATTTAATTTGTGTGCCATTTTTAAATCAAAATGGCTTGTAGTTCTAGGGTGTTCCCCATTCTCTTAATGATATTTAGATTAAGATCGCCTTAAGCTAACAATGCTTATAATAATTGGACCAGAACGTGACCTATTGTTTTAAGAGGTATTGTTCTCGAAGTTTAATTAACATATAATTCAGTTTAGTGTTGTTTGTTTCTGTCCAATAACTGACAGAATTTTGTTTTGACAGAGTATAAAGTGGTGGAAGCAACTAAAGAAGAAATAGAAAAACAGAAGGAAGAGATTTCGAAGACAAAAAAGGCCATAGAAAACATGGAATTCAATGCCTTAAATTTCGAAATGGACAAAATTAATCGTGTGCCACAAAGAGCAGCTTCCAGTAGATCGCCACTAGCTATGTCGGACAACGCTTTAAAAATGGCCAAGGAAATGAATAGAATAGGATTAAACGAACGTAATAGTTATAATTGGGACAAATATGGAAGTAAAGCGCCTGTTCATCAATATAGTCTATGTGGGGACATTCTTCGTCCAGGAATGGAGACAGTAAGACGAGAAAAAACAGAATACCCAGCGTATGTAGGTCACAGTGAAAGACACCGGAAGGCTCCAACCGGAACTCCACGTCACGCTTCAGCGGGTCCAGCGGAACCTCGTAGCGTCGTGCCACTGCCTCCCAATATACGTCATCAATTCGGTAGTCGGGTTTGTGATTTTCTTTTATCGGATGAGAAAAAGGTCGAAAAAACTGTTAACGATCAGAAGTTGAGAAGACAGCGGCTATTGAGACCAAGCAAACATCTGGATATCCCTGACATGGATAAAGAGCTAAAGCCAGAGTACGAAATGCTTGGAAATGCCATGCGTCAAAACATCTTTCCCGGTTACACAATGAACCACAAGAAAAGTATGACGAAGTTAGCGTACGATGACAGCGTGCATCTTAGGAGGTATCCCGATCCTGATCAATGGCGTTACCAACGAGACGAGCTCAGTAAGTATCTGGTTGTTGTCGCTCATTTTCAGAGTGTCGTCTGCTTGTATCCATTTTGTGTGTGTGTGTGTCACTATCAGCTAATATTTCATGAGTTAACATTTGCTGTGTATTTTCACGTGATTGCGTCGTTGCCATTTCCTTCAGATAATTTTCTTTAATCACCATATTTTTACCATCTAACTAAGTACTTTATGAAATACATGTATCATCTTATGTATTCTAATGTATTAAAAGCACTAACCAAGGCCTATATTCAAACAAGCATTGTTATATTTAACAAACCCTTGAAGATTATAAACCTGGTTATCCAAACGATGCATTATCTGTAACGAGACTTAATATTGTAAACTAGGTCAAATTCGAAATGCTTTGGTTTTGTTCCTTATCTGCCTTCCCACACCATCTGCCTACATCTTAACCGATATTATCTGTATGAAAAAACAATCATCGCAAATATATTGTTGCTTTGTTTGACGAAGATTTAGCTCGAGTGTAAAGGCTTTGCTTCTTACCATTTTGTCACATATCCTGCCTAACCTGATTGAAAAAAGTACGTGTTAATTGCTATGATTTGTTAGCTTAGTTTCACTTTATTATACTAGTATAACAATTAAACTAAGCTTGAGGAGCACAAATTAAACAACCATATTGTGATTGAGAATCGTCTCCGTATTTTTTGCAGCTGTTTATTCATTATTTAGACTCATGATATTTCCTATTAGAATCAAGATTACGTGGACTATAATTCTATTGAGAAACTACTGTATTATATCTTGTCAAACTTGCACATCGAGTGAGAAAAAAAAGATTATCAAAGTCCATGCAAGGAGAAAAATATCAAAGTTAGGTGACTAATTATAACGTCGGTTCGCGTTCCTCGATATTAATTTATAAGTGGCATCAATTATCAGATGAGCAGGCCTGTCGAATCTTTTTCATCCTATTTATATGCAATTGCATAGAGCCACAGAGCAAACCACCGAACATTGTTGTGGCAATACCAAAGAACCAATATTATTTTTGTAGGGATGGTATTTTCGAGAATCCCCTGGGTATTGTTATGATCATGATTTATTTAGTTCAAGTCTTAAAGCCAGGCCGTGGAAATATAAACCAGCCAAAATTTTATTACCTCATTTTTAGTACATAGTACAATCACGACAATTTTGACTCGTGTAAATAGCCGAATATTCGGTAAAAAGGTTTCAACGTGCAATACTTTGTAACTGATCAATGTTGTTATGAATTGTCCCGATGCAAAGGTAGGCTAAAAGCTTAATATTTTCAGAAGAAGACGGCAGTCTAAACACGTTATAATTGTTTTCGAATCTGTGATTCTGGAGAGCGGAAATATTGAGGTTTTAATATCATTTTCCTTTCACTGTTTCTTTTCACGTAGATAGAATTTCTTCACAAGTGAATGTTTGAGATTTCTCACTTTTCGATATCATTTTTACTATCACCTTTTCTTGTTCGTAAACCTTCTAAGAAATATATATGAAAATTCAAATGAATAACAACCAAAACATAAGATTTTAGAACGAAAACTTCTCAATCTATCACTAAAACGAAATCTCAAATTTTCAAAACTTCACTTATCCATCTGTTTGCTTGTGTTACTGCTAATATATCATCTACAACGACCTTTCACTTCTCGTCTGTTTTAGGTACATGGGCAGAACATAACGTTCTACAAACGAGGATGAAAAAGGCTTGGGAAGCCTACTTTTTGGAGACACTCGCTAAGAAACAACAGAAAGCAGCATAGATTCATATTCTATATAAATCGAATTTCCAACAAGTTTATACGAAATAAGATTTCGGTTCAGTAATCTGTATATGTAATTGAGTATGTGTGTTTTCTTTTTATATTTATATGAATTCATTTTGTGTTGCACCTTACTTCCATAAAAGCACACGAAGGACTACTTTCGTACTACTTTTCCTACATATCAGGTACATGGGCGGAGCAAAATGTTCTGTATGAGAGGATGAGGAAATCGTTTCGGGAGTTCTTAAATTCTATGCCAAAAGCGGAGAGAAACTGGGAAAAGGGTTCCGCTGCGAGGCCAAAACCAAAAACTGCCACAGAACCGCCTAAGCCTAAACCAAAACCAAAGAAACAACCTCCAAAGTCTAAACCGGAAGAACCTGCGTTTGAGGAAATAGTTTTCAAAACACCGCCAATCACTCCGCCACCGCCTCAACCGGAAAAAGTGACACTGGCACCAAAACAGGAAAGAGACCAGGAATTTTGGGACTTTTATAATAAAAAGTGAGTTTGATATATCAGAGGTTGAATAATCCTCGTAAAAAAATAAAACAAAATATTTTGTTAGAAGTAATGGTGCTTTTCCCGAAGAGACTCTCAGAAGCAGGATATTTGTATAAAAAAACTAAGAAGCTATATGGCTGCGCCTCATATTTTTCATAGCATATTTTTATATATATTTTACGTGCAATCATTGTATAGTCCTTTTCATATAGCCTTATCTTTTGCCAAAAGAAGATAAATATATACAGCTTTATTCCCTACAAACTCTTCAGTATTATATATATGTTTCGATAATTGTATGTATCTGACAAGGAAGAGCTAGCGATACTATAAAGAGTGATTTGTAGAGGAATACTTTTTTGTCTATGGAAGAAGATGAAATATAATATTTAAGGTCACGTGTGGGTAATGAATGCATGCTTTAGGTTTGCATATCATATTGTATTTTCACATCAAAGAAAATAAATACTGGAAACCAACATGTATTCATTGCAGTTAGCGTATTTTACGAGCGATTTAAAAACCGCGAAAAATCAATCGTTGCGAAATTAAATCGCGTGAAATTGCGAAATTAAGTATCCACGAAAATAACAGTTAACAGAAGACATGGTAATACAAATCACTTTGAGGTCGGCGAAGTTTCTGTTCTATATGTGTTCTGTGGAATGGTGTGGCATACTATTGTACTGTGTACGATGTTTACTCCACATAGCTGTCTAATATCTATCTGTGATACGAACTATTTTGTGATATTTTATACATAGTTGATGATTTCGACTATATTAATCTTGAAGTGTTGATTTTTGATGTTATCTGCAATTTAAGTATTACCTCAAACTATTAAAAACAACTGTGTCAAGTAAATCTTAAAAATTTCAGTCTGTACGAAATGAACTGGAATTGATCCTTGTATTAACTGATTGATGGACTTGCTGAAATTTTGTGACATAAAGTTATGATGAGTTTAAATTGAATTTTAATTGAAATAGCTTTTTACAAAGCATCGATAAAGCTTGTCGAGGAAAGTTAAAATTTAAAACATCTTTTTGGATTTGATAGCTTTATATGCATGTATTTTGTATATTCCTTATTAGGCTAAAAAACATATGTCTGTTTAGTGTTACACAGCAAAAAATAGGGTCGGTCAGTCGGGAGAATTTTTTTAAGTGTCTTTCACTCTAAAATCATAGCCGGAACTGGAGTCTGAGATCGAAATCCCGACTTTCATCCTTTTTTCTCTCATAGAAAAGTGGGGAAAAATAGTTTCGGAGGTTAAACTCTAAACAGACATCTTATTTTTTGGCCTTAAGCATAAGACTCCACATTGGTATTGATATATTATAAATTCTTTAGTCCGATTTCAATCTATCCAGTTTTATACATTGCATGCCTTTTACATTTCTGTACAATTCAAAATGAATTAAATACATTTCTCAGAATAAATGTGTCTTGTTTTGTTTACAATAACAAATATTTATTATGTGTATCATCTTATCATGACATAAGTATATACTATATGTCGCGTTTGCAATGCAAGCATTCGATTTTTCCATGGGCACTCAACGAAATGTGAATTTAAATTTAAAGAAAAAAACTTGCATTGAATACAAAATAGTATTTGAATCATTTATCAATATAAATATTTCATAATTACAAATGATATCGATTTCATTGTTTCTTATGTCATTGCCTATAATTTCGTTGTACATACGATTACAACAAAATCATTGCAAACTATACTGATGAAAAGGTAACCGTTTTAAATTAAATTTAATATTTAAACAACGTGAACAAGTGATGGAATTAAAATAAACTTTAATCATCATAAAAAAAATAAAATATAGCAACAAGTGACATGAAGAAAAAGAACAAAGAATATTGCTAAAATATAGACAAATGACAATATCACAGGTGCGTTTTCATGTGCATCTGGTAACACAATCGCAGTTCAAATTCAAGGTTTGCCTCTTATAAACATTTTAACACTAAAAAATAAATTACATGTGCAATACAATAGAGCTATTGAAATAAACTAATACTAATGAAGCAAGACATATAACAGCAATGTACGTAAAAAAAATATATGTTTATTTTATTTTTTAACGAAAATTGGCAATTTTATCATATGGCTCGAACAGCCAGCCATCTAAGACACTGATGGACACTAAACAAAATTGGATGATAACTAAAATTGTTGTTTTCGAAACACAATTGATTTCAAGGAGCACATGAACTTTACCTAATATTTTTTACACAATAAAGATTTGATCGAACCGGCTTGCTTAAGGAAAAGGGGTTCTACTTATCAATCATATTTCATACAAATACAGGTAATCCCAATTGTGCAAAATAATAAAAGATTGAACGAATACATACTGCCCTCTGAAAATGCTTTACAACGCTTTCGGCAGTCATCACTTATAAACACAGTTTTTATATGACATGAGTGCATTGTTGGTAAATAGAAATCTGCATCAAGTTTTGCTGATAGTGTACACATAACACAGTCGCCTTTTAAAGGCATGTGTGCCATAATTTTCATAATGACTAGTTTTAAAAGGAGAACTTTTAGTATGTTATTTCCCATCAACATTCAACAACAGTTTGAGAAAAACAATACTTTCAATATATACGTTTTAATTCTACAAAGTCAAATAAGACCTCAAAACTAATTTTGGCAGTATTTGTCAAAAATAATATTAACGTCTATTGTGCAGTTAAATGAATACATAAGGTGAAACAAAAGTGCAAAATGATGGTCTACCACTCAAATTCAATTTGCTGAGAGCTATTAATATTTGTTAAGTGACCTCTTACATATGTTTTTACCACAACATACATTAAACAATTATGGCCCTCTGTTGAGGGATACGTCTATATTCCGACACATAGGGACATACATATTTTATAATACCGAACAATATTAAAAGAAAAAAGTAAAAGAAGCTATGAAGATTTTTCCCAACAACGGTGCTAAATTCGTCGGGCGGCCAAAAAATAAGCAACAGTGTTGCCATTGTTGGTTGACGTTGCAATTGACGTCAACTTCCGGTCACGTGCGGAGCTTCCAAGGGTTGTTTCCCCGAGAGTTTATTTCCCTGGAGTTATTTCCCTCGCCTTCGAATTCCGGTGAACTTATTCAATGTCTAATCCAATCAGAAAATTCTAAATGAAAGTGAGGTTAAATAACACAAAATAATTTTAACGTGCATACTTTCTACGTTTTAGTAATTTAATGTTGATAAAGCACCATACATATCCATGTTCCTCTATGTTTGTGGATTATTTCAACAGCTTGGTTCATCTAAACTTCTGATTTTTAATTGACTACCGAATACAAACAACAGGTCATAATTTCCGCCCAGTTTATGACACATATTACTTTTAGACAATCAAACGCGACGATCACAACTTAGTACAATTTGTATATCAATGTTGGAAATATACATCATAAAAGCTAAAGTTTTGGCACGTTGGAATGTTTGGCAACTTATCGTAAGTGGAAAATAACATTTAAAAACATTTTTTTCAATGAAGACGACTGATTGCACTACTCAAACATTTTGCATTCACTTTGGTCATGATAAAGAATTAATGAATTATCATAAAGGTAAATTTCTTTAAAATACACTTGTTAGAATTGTATTTAGATATTGTTTTTATTCTACTTAATCGTTTTATGTAACTAAAAAAAACTAAAAACTTTCTGATTAGAAGGTAAAATACCGTACACAATAAAAGAACATATTACATATTAATGATAAGAGTACCAAACATTCTAATACATTAAACAATATAATTTTGATCTACATTGTATGCATAGTGGAGCCTCGATAATCCGGACATTTGCGTAGCTCAAACTACCCGGATTGTGAATTTTCCGGACTGTCGAATATTCTACTTCGTCAAACAACAAAATCAGTTCGCTGATATGTCTTTCCGGATTGTGCGTTTTCCGGTCAATCAGCGTTCGGATTATAGTAGGTCCACTGTACGAAAAGTATATACATATGTACATCGATTCAGATACCCGTATTGACGTTATGAAATACAGATTTACAGTAGGATTGCTAACAAAATATTGTTATTACAATACAAATATGTTGAATGAATGCAGGCTCACTCTCGATATTCCAAGGGTGCCGATATCTTACGATCTCTACACCCCTGGACTATCTCACAGTAAAACTGGAGGCAATAGAATAGAACAGGTAATTTAGTCATACGATGTACATCAAAAGAGTCGTATAATTGTACATGTACACTGTGGTTGACTGTGTGGCTTTGATGTTAGGCGTCGCTCTCTCTGCAGTCTTCAAAAGGAAATCTTTAATAGCCTGTGATTGGTCAAATGTTTTCCGCTGAGCTGCCTTCAATTTCACTATGAAATAGTCCAGGAGTGTAGAGATCGTAAGTGAACGGAACCCCTGAAGTATCGAGGATGATGCAGGCTCGACTCCTATCGATTGTGGACTGTAACATTTTATTTCAGCGCCTGATAATCCTTCATAACCAGGGATTAATATTACTGTCGTTGTATCCATCCTTGGACTATGTCATAGTGAAACGGAAGGCATATCAGGAGATGAAAAAACAATCACAAACCTGCAGAGACTTCATATGAAAATTAATAGAGAGCAATTTCATAGTCATACCGTGTACCGTTTTTCGATTCTTTTGATGAACATCAAAATGCCAAACTATCTACTCATCTGTTAACGCACACTGAAACTTTATTTTGAGATAGTCCATGGGTGGATTGGTCCGCTAAAACTGACCATAATCGCATGTTCAAAATTCTAAATTTGGCGGACTATGGGTGGATTATATAACACAATAGTACCTGAGTAACATTTATTATAAATCTATTTACCAGTAATTATATGATTGACCGTTACGATTATCATGCATACTGTCGCCCAGGTATATGCAAAAAATACCCACGCTTTATGTCTGTATGGAGAGGTGTAAGGATTCTGCAAGGTTGGCGCTTTTCCGTTCATTTCTTTTCTAGCAAAATACACTAAAGCTGCCGGTATAACATATTGTATCCCTGCGCCTGCGTATGACCCTGTGACCCCGACGAGAAACTCCACTTCACTAGTGCAAAACGCAATTATAAACGGCGGTATAATCGCTCCAAGTGGAAACACTATTCGGTCAACAACCCAAGGAAAAGGGTTCGAATCCCCTTTATAGAACATTGTTTTCAAATTATTTCTCAATGTAATTGATATAATAGGAAAATTAGTGCTTAAAGTGAAAACTGGAAATAAAGCAAGAAAGTACTGGATCACTGCAACGTTTGTAACGGGTTCTGATGAGTCACACGGATCTGGTAGAAAATTTAAAGTATATAAGTCATTGAGTTTGTCAAAAGCGAATATTCCAGTGAATGAAATCAAAGCGTAAAACCCGAGAATAAGGAGGAAGTCTGCTCCGATGAGCTTGAATAGTCCTTTTTTATTTTTGATCGGAGTGACGAGACTTGGCAAAGAATGGTGGCACATGAACGAATAAACACAGACACCAAACAGATTCGGTATTCCTGAGAATTCTGCTGCTTTCGGGTGACCCTGACCTTGGCCTTTGCTTAATCTTATCACTGCTAGAACGACCATGGTCCCGAATGCTGAAAGAAAATATATGGAGTAAAATATTTGAAGTACAAAATATTCAAAACAAATATATGCAAGAATTGAAGGCCATAAAATTATACAAATTCAGCTTTGTGGTATCCAAAGTCTGTACAATCTATTTCTGTATTTCTCAACTGTAAATACATATATTTCGTTTTAATGACACAAACACAAATTAAAATCTAGTAAAATCTTAACCAAAGACAAAAGATTAATAAGAACTTTAAAAATATTTAATATTCAAAGTATAAAATAATAAACGTTGGTAACTCACCAAGCCATCGCATTACTGTTGTAAAGAGTTGAAGATACTTAGTTTTCTGCACATTGAAGAAAACAAAGGGTCCTCCCGTCACTAAGAAAATAGCCTGCAGCGATAAAAGGGTATCAAAATCTATCAAACTACAAAACCGAAGTATCTAAATGTTCGTTCATATGATACAATGTACTAATTTCATATCTTTGTAAACTCTATTGGCAAAATTGCCAATAAATGAACTGTTCCGTTGAGCGGTCCAAAGAACAGTTAAAATATTCTGTTGGACCGGAGTGACGTCACACCTACAATTCGTGACGTCAATGCATTGTTTTGAGTCAAATGAGTAAAATAAAACAGTTATCGACTGGGTTTTCGGGCAACAGATGATTTGTTGGACCGTCACACAAACTGTTATAGGAGAGAGGTACATATATCACTTCAGAAGACAGTTTCTTCGGGTCAAACAAATCATTTGTTGTCCTTAACCCAGTCAACAACTGTATACTGTTGACCAACTAATGTTTGTGTAAGATTAAGTTTCGGGTATAACTAAGAAAATGAGAAGCCGCGAAATAAAACACCACCAAAAGGTTCAAACTATAATTCAAACACTTTAAAATTTAGAAGAACTTCGCCGTGAGATAACGTCCAGCCTGAAACCGCGAAATGACGTCACCACAAAAATGTTCGTTTCCCTTAATCATCATAGTCAAGATCCACTTTTAATTGACCTAAAAGGCATACATTTGGTTTCTCCTGAATCATCTTAGTATTGAGGGCTCTGATGTTTGTTTCATTAACGGATTATAATTGTCAATGCATTCCTATCTTACCAGACAAATCCGATAGGCCTGCCCTCTGCTGATGTCCTTCCCTTCCCAGCACGTATCACTGTCTGTGAGCTTAAGAGACTGATTACATGCTTCCGTAGCGTTCGGTAGTTTGTAAGTGCTGTGGAAATTCAACGTAAAATTGGTAAAATGCGAAAAAGCTTAAATATATTTGGTAAAATTTTCCATTAGGTCATAGCGAAAACACATATTCTGTAAAATTATCCATGACGTCATAGCAACAACAAATGCAGACGTAAATTTTTAAGCTGCGATAGCCGTGCTCTAAGCAGCCGATTGTGATCGACACGGTTGAATGCCAGCAACAAATATTCTCAAAGAACATAATATTCGTTTTAGAATACAAGTGTTGTTTAAAGTGTAGCCAGAATAAAATGTTGGAAAGAAAATCAGAGACCAAGAAATATATGGGAAAGTATTACCTTTAGGCTAATGACTGCTCGTGACAAATGTCAATTATAAACTAAATTTAGTTTTAAAAACAACACGATCACGACAATCATGAAATGTTAATGTGAATGTGACGACTTTAACCTACCATATGACGTCACGTAGAGAGACTGGCACGGCAGCAGCGTAAATGGCAAGGTCCCCGTACAGGTAGAGGACCATACAGAGGTAGAAAGCCAAAAGACCCCCTGCAACGTAATCAATAAAAAAGAAACTCATTAAAACTATACATGATTCCATCTTTTATATTTCAGAATTATCACCTTGTGGGGGTATCGATTATAATCGAAAGTTCACGTCGTTTTCTTCAGTAGATATAAAACTACGCTCGTCAATGCACATGACGCTGCAATCAATGTCCAAAACGCAAGGGCAGAGAGCTAATATATATAGTTATATATAGTTAATAGCCAAAGAGAGAATGTCGTCAGAAGGATTTAAAGACAAATCATGTGACATATCGACGGAAAAGTGTCAAGAAAAATATTTTGGGACAAAAACATGTATAAATTATAACTATGATAATTATGATATTATAATAATGCATGTATATCAAGGTTCAGTCTCGGCTTCCATGGCCGCTATCGCTACATCAACATTCTATCTGAAAGGCATCCTGAGGTTCCGATCAATATACATATAACGATCTCTACACCCCTGGACTATCTCATAGTAAAACTGGAGGCAACAGAACAGAACAGGTAATTTAGTCCTTTGATGTACATCAAAAGAGCCGTATAATGGTACACTGTGGTTGACTGTGTGGCTTTGAAGTAGGGCATCGTTCTCTCTGTAGTATTCAAAGGAATTTTTGAGGTCTGTGATTGTTTCATATTTGTTCTCCTGAGCTGCCTTCGGTTTTACTATGAGATAGTCCAGGGGTGTAGATATCGTATGTGATCGGAACCCCTGGAGTATTGAGGATGTATGAAAGGTATTGGTTAATTAGATTTAAGGTCAGTTAGGGTCAGTTAAGGACGACTTCCCTTTTGTACAATGTTTAGAGGGAGTATATTCGTGTCTTCTTGCGATAGTGGGACTATTACCATTTTATTGACCCAGATGATTAGATGCTGTTATCATTTTGTGATAGCCATCTCATATTTCAACAAAGGTCAACTACAGTTGTGTTTACGAAACCAACGCTTGACTACCAACATCATCGGTAACCATGGTGATATATATGCTAACATTAATATGGACTGAGCAATATTTTATTGACCAAATAAAAAACCCAGTATGTAAATCGATCGTACATTGATCTCACATTAAACAAAGGCATAACAACGCTTTGATGTGTTGATGCATTGTTGAAGATGATAAAACGATAGCGGAAAGGAAAAGTCTACGCTGCTCAGCATTTACTCCAAAGGTTTTAAAACATCAGATATTGACGGGGTTTCGTAGTAAATCAATAGGCATATTGTTGTCGCCATATCATCATCTTTTGTGAATGATATCTGATCCGCATTTGATCTAGATGAATATTGCCTGTTTTATAGTTTTCTGGTTTTTGTCAACATATGTAAAATAACCCTTTGTAAATTTTATTTGATCTGCTTTTGATCTTAATATACATTATATGGCTTGTGTCGCAGATAAATGCGAGAACAATTGCTTTTCTGGTACATCATTGTATGTTTTTCATTTCGTTTACTTAGTATAGATATACTTTCAATGTTTATATTTTATGACATTCTAAAGTATGTAGGCCACATGCATGTAGAGGCCATGTTAAACCATTTATTAGTCGATTGAGCGTCTAATGTATTGATCATACAGCGAGTTCTAAAACTTTAGGCTTCAAAATACTAAAGACATCAAATAAAATCCAGCATGTCGACGTACAGAAAATGTCAATAAATATATAAAACATTAAAAAAATCGTTCTTATAAGATTTTTATTTTGGATGAAGTTTGAGATTTTTTCAGAAAAAATACGTTCTCTAGGTTTAAAAGCTATCGGTATATTTAGAGAAATATTATTACATGCATCTGATTTATCTTAAAGATGCTCCACCGCTGACAAATGGTATTTTTCACTTTCAAAATCAGGAGCAGACGATTAATTATTTTCCTTCAGTTACAAAAGTTACTTACCTTACACCATTACCACCATTGAAAAGTTTGAGCTTCTAATTTTACTTCAAGTTAAAAATATGAAAAATAATTAATTGCATCCCGAAAAAAATCCGTAGCACTATATCCTATATGGAATGAAGTAATGATTGCGCATGCAGTAAAGGCGAAATAAATTATTTTATGTTATTTTTTGTGTTAATTAGTCACATATATACACGATTAAACACCAATTATTGTTCAAATAATAAATTTCATTCATGTTCTGTCGGCGGTGGAGCATCTTTAAAATAAGCTGTGCAAAATGTACTTACATTTGTTGAAAAACATTTTTGCCATTTGACCCTGAAATGAAAAAAAAAAGATATGGAAGTTGAAACTGATTAACATAACCCTGTGAAAAATGTTTCTTTTTACGTTTTTTTTTCAATTAGCTCTATCAATATTGCTTTGGTAATAATATCAATGGCTAATGAAGTCGACTTTATAAATATTCGTCTTTGATGGAGTTTCTTAATGAATCAATAGGCATATTGTTGTCGCCATATGATCATATCTGATCCGCATTTGATCTAGATGAATATTGCCTGTTTTATAGCTTTCTGGTTTTTGTCAACATATGTTAAGATAATCCATTGTAAATTTTATATGACCTGCATTTGATCTTAATATACATCATATGGCTTGTGTCGCAGATAAAAAAGAGAACATTTGATTTTCGGGTACATCATTGTATATTTTTCATTTCATTTACTTCATTTATGAAAAACATTTTTGCCATTTGACCCTGAAATGAAAAAAAAGATATGGAAGTTGAAACTGATTAACAGAAACCCTTTGAAAAATGTTTCTTTTTACATTTTTTTTTCAATTAGCTTTATCAATATTGATTTGGTAATACTATCAATGGCTTATGAAGTCGACTTATATTCGTCTTAAAATAAATATATACGCATCTGTATTTGTCAATTATTTTCCAATGGGAAACCCAAAATTACTTGCCAATTCTGTCCTCTCCGTCATATCGCATGGATTTGTGCCAGTGTCGTAAGCACCTGTAAAACAGTCAATGAGTCAGAAGACGCTTAATCTTTGGAGCTCCTGACTTTATTCATAATCGGTTTTAAATTTGGATATTTTCCAATTGTTTCTTTCTTTGATACAAGATTCACATGTATCATGCAATTTGTCTTTTGTTCCATTTCAAACAATACGCATCGTCGTTCATAATCGTATCTCTTTTTTTGTGGGTTAAGTTAAAATCGGGATTTGTGTTTTTTTTTCATTTGCTTACAACTTCGCCCCATGCTGAGACATAGAAATAGAGTCAATATATGATGCAGTTTGACACATAGATTGCAAATTGAATCTCATCCTGTCCATTATGCTGGAGAAACTTTTTTTTTTTTTTTTTTTTTGCTTCTCGGTTGGTTAGTTGGATAGGTCATAAATCGAATCAAGTCATGAATTAACAGAGATACGAAATAACAACAAACATTCCAATTTTTAATTGAACCAATGATGTTTTAGGTGTATAAAAAGGAATGCGTCAGTTTTAAATCAACCACTCTGAATTATATAGCTTATTTTCAAAAAGGAAACATCTACTAATTTATTTCTGTTGATATCCTGTTGGATTTTTGGTTATTTGTTTGATATGTGTTTTGGTATGCTTTATTTAAAGGGAATTGCCCAATTTCTCATGCAATCACTTGAGCTTAAAACTAACTCAAAAAAATTACAACTTCGACCCCAGAGACAAAGAAATAAAATTAATTCATGATGCATTTCATCACACAGATTGCAACTTGAATCTCACCCTGTCCATTGCGCTGGAGAAGCGGTTTGGCCTCGTTCTCATCCTCTTCATAACTCACATCTGGTATATTCACAGGTGGCTAGAGGATAACATAAGTTATATTCATATATTGTACCAATGAAAAACATAATTAAGTCATTTTGTCTTCGAAATCTTACACGGTACTCTACACTATTTTACATCAGTACATCAAGATAATCACCCCTTAATTATTGTAATGGGACATTTCCAACTTAAGAATCAGAAGAGTTCAAAGTGTATACAGGGTGGGACGGGTTGTATAATCAGTATAATGAATAAGGTATTGACAGTTTTGAAATAAAATAAAAATTCGATTGTGGGTGTTTGTTTTTTACGTAATGTCAGTATTGTGCGAATGTAAATAATTATGAAACATAAATTGAATATGACATGTTGATCGTTTTGGTTCCTTGTTCTTATTTCCTTGTCTGAGGGACAAAAAGAGAATAGCTTGCTCAGCTTTGCTATTACGACAGGTAAACAGCACAATATTCAGGAAATATTTCTACTGAAGATTTCATTTATCTGCTTGATACATATTTTTATCATGATTCAACACATCAAACCAAGAACATTGAAAAACCATTTGATCCTTACCACGTGCGTTTGTCCGGCGTCCTGTCTGAGTTTGGCATTAGCCCATCCCATTGTCTCGATCACAAACGAAACCGTCATGTTGCTACAAAGAAATCCAACATGTCATAATAAACGAAACACCGCATTTTTCCAATATTTAAGTATTATGTCTCTGAGGAGGAAGTTAACAATATGTCCTATTTTCATAATTTTCCCCGGCAATATCTAAAGAGCAATACTTCCAGCGTTACGAAGAGTCATAACTACACCTAATGCAGTCTCGCAAATTAATCTTCGTTTGCTTGTTTGTTTGATTAATTAACGTCCTATTTACAACCAGTGCCATGTAAGGACGGACTCTGTGTATGCAGTGTGTAGAGTGTTTGTTGTGAGAGGTGTGTGTTTGTGGAGACTTCGGTATGTTCGTGTTGTGTCTTCTTGTATAGAGGAACTCTTGCCCCTTTTATAGTACTATATCACTGAAACATACAGCCGGAGACACCAAGCGACAACCATCTAATCAATCAGCCCATCCATCATGGATCATACGAAAGAACCCTATGGTTTATTTCCCCTCAGATTTCACTTAAAGGCCCACTACCTTTCCGAAACGGCTTTTAATTTTTAAAATGGGAAAGTAATACGAGATCGACATTTTTGTATAGTTGCTAAAGTTATTACCTTACCGTTAATACTACACGTGTCATCACATTCTGAACAATTTGATTAACATAGATAAAATGTTAATTTTCATAACGCGGGTCGTCTTATGTTTCCCGCCGTCGTCCTAAATACCGCGCGGTAGTTGACTATCACGGCGTCAGACGGCAAAACAGCGAAATTACTCTCCACTGTTATCAAACATTACGCAGGAAATCTTGCATTATGTTTGGTGTTGTAACCTCATCTTAGGCCATTGGTTTATATTTTCTGATGTTATTAATGTTTTTAAGAAACCTTTATGTTTTCCTCCGGAAAGGTAGTGGGCCTTTAAAACTGAAATTTAATCTTCTTTATAATACTGGCAAGACTAACACAAAATCGTTCGAGTTTTGACCTTGATCTTATAGATTAGCCACGTTACACTTATCAAAAGTATTTATATGCAATACATGAGTTAGATGTTTTATTAAAACCAATCCTTTTCTTAAAGATGCTCCATCGCCGACAGAGCATAAATGATATTCTCATTTGAACAATAATTGATGGGTATATATATGTCTAATTAGCACAAAAAATAATATGAAATAATTTATTTGGCTTTTGGTGCATGCTCAATCAGTACTTCATTGCATATAGGATATAGTGCCACCGAATTTTTTCGGGATGCAATTAATTGTTTTTCATATTTTCAAGTTAAAATAAAATTAGAAGCTCAAACTTTTCAATGGTGGTAATGGTGAAAAATAAGTAACTTTTTTAAGTGAAGAAACATACTAAATCGTCTGCTCCTGTTTTTGATAGTGATAAAATACCATTTGTCAGCGGTGCAGCATCTTTAATAATATAAAGTCCAGTCACCAAAATTCAACAGAAATGTTTAGTTACAATGACCTTTGTAGTTGACTCTTTGACCCCAAATTCAAATTTTGCTTGATGTTGCCATTGCGTGAAAGGATCATTTTTAAAGTTGAAAATACTTGATGATTTTAAAAGATCCCATTAAAAGCAGCCTACAGAAAACAACAATAAATAGGTGTATTGAATAAATACTAATGCATCCACATCATATTGAGATAATTTACCGTTTCAACGAAACAATATATATGTATACATATATGTTGGAAATGCAAGATGGATTTTACTTCCCTGGTCATGGTCTTTGATTCCATATATCTACCAAAAGGGTCCGAAAATTTGCAAACGCATATACATTCATATTGATTATTTTTCTCCCACTTGCTTGTTGAATAAATACTGCAAACCAATTTGCGTACGATACAATTTTGCGTATTTCGCAAGTGATAAGAAATCGCGAAAATCAATCATTGCAAAAATATTAATTGTGAGTACAGGTTGAGTGGTACCACATGACTCTAACTCGCGAAATTAAATCACCGCGAAAACGAGGAAAGTCACCGCGAAGATGAGTTGATTTACAGTACGTATCAGTAGGTTTCGGCGTGTTATTTACAAACCTCACGACGGCCAGTGCGATGACAATGATCAGACTCAGAAGCCACCCGGCAGAGGCGAACGCACTGGGCATGGTCAACGCTCCGGTACCAACGATCAAGTTAAAGATGTAGATCAGGCCCACCTTTTATATAAAAAAATCAGGATTCATGTTGAGACTTAAAGATCGTAAAACATGGTTATTAGACAATCTAAACTGAAACTACATTTAATGTAAATGTATAACGAGATTGATAATATTTAGATTCCCAGAGTTATTGCATCTACATGTAGCTATTATAACTGTTAATTATGATAACACTGGGGCCAGTATATTGTGATAATATGTTAAGTATCGCATATAAATTTCATTCCTAATTTTAGTGTCTCATAAACCGAATACAGCTGTACATCATAAATCTTTTATAAGTATTGGATGATTTTTATTGTTCTGTGATTTTAAAATGTGTGACGCTTCAGTAAAATAATATTCAGGACTCGAATTTCAGGCTGTTTTACTTGTTTTATGCAAGTAGATATACCAGATTAAGGAAAAAATATGCGTTTGCTTAATTTTAGCAAGTGGTTTTTTTTCAGGGACAACTCTAAAAATGACATAATGAGTGTAAATAAATTGATTTTAATGGAAAATATGGGGACACAGTTCTTACTATAATGTTGTTAATATACCTATTCACCTCACATCATCATGCAAAGATATAACAAAAATGTAATTTGAGTACGGATATTTAATTATAGAAGTAAAAAGATATTTTAGCACTATAATTAATTACAAATATAGGGCACTTGTTAATATTAGCAAGGGATAAAAATGATGATTCATGGTTGACATATAAGATAACATTTTAGGGAATCAATCAATATAGATGTCCTGGCGTTTAATTGCTATTTTAACATTTTTGTACGGGAAGCGTTACACACACGTTTATAATGTACATTTACATTTTTTAGGTTTTCTAGCTTCATCTTGTGAGGCTACGTCATATCTGTAACATCAGTGACCACAGCTCAAAGGTTTTTATGAGCTCATCCCAACAATAATTCTCAAGTTCAAAAAGTATCATCAAAGTTTTATTTTATATTTAAACTTGAAAGCTGGTTTCTGTCCTTGAAGAAACCTATATATGTATATATACAAAATGCATGGCACAATATATTTCACATTTAATACAATCCTTACGACGCCATATTGTATATATTTTGAATTTGTTATTTAAACTGCAAGGGCAATTTAAGGCTAATTTATGTGTATATGTAATTCTTGATATACACTTTTGGATACTGTATATACATTATTATAGAAATGTAATGATAAAGATGCACAGTGATACAAGAAGAATTTATAAACCTGAAAGCCAAATTCAACGACATTACTGAAGAAAAAAACTATAACTAAATACTAGAACACAGTTTAACATGCAGATGGCATATATACAAACCACAGGAGTTTGACGTTCTGTAAATAATATATATAAATATATACCGAAATACCCCTTACTTAGTATATAGGGGTATTTTTATATAATGTTACTATATATTATTGACAGAACGTCAAACTCCTGTGTACAAACAAATGTACTGGTAGAGTATATATGTTGTAGAAGAATATACCACTTATCGTGTACTCACCAATCCCGAGTAGGTGGCCCCTGTGTCGGTGATCCCTCCAGCCATGTTGGATCATGTATATTCCTCCTAAGATGATAAGCAAACGTCAATCTGAAGTCAATACATTATATGTGGGTAGTGTTTATATAGAATAACCGGTGTTTTCGGTTAGTGTCACATGATTTTTAAAAAGTAAGAGTTACCTCCCTTATTACAACAAACAGGAAGTGTACTCAGATTTTCACCGGTCTTGCTCAAGTCCCAAACTAGGACACTGATCACATAAAACGTTAGTCCGCTAAACCTGCCAATATTATTAGGCTTTTTTTTTTTTGCCTAATAAATAAGGCCAAAAATATTTTTCTAAAAAGCCTAAGAATATAGGTATATAGCAATTAACACTACGACTTTAAATAGATGTGATATAAATGATTTGAAAAAAATAGTTTTTCTTATCATCTACTTTTAATGAATTGTAGTCGTGTAAAAACAGCGGAAATTGATCAAATGCATTTTATTTCCTTCTAGTTTTGTATGAATTACAATAGCCACTAAATTTTGATTTCCCTTACCCGAAATTAAAACCATGGGGATATTTGCCGCAGTATATTAAGGCCCAGAGTGGCACACGTACGTCCGTTAAACTTTAATAGATTTAAACACTGTACATTTTACCATATTTACAAATGTATGTTTACCATCTATAAAAAATACAAGCATACTAACAAGTCCTAAAAACCACGAGTCTCAATTATTATACATGTATTTTGTATACTGTAGACTTGTGCGTTAATTAATTGTTATTTATATAATTGGTGTGTAGCTATAAAAATATTTGCCGGTGGAATACGAAAATCGAGACGAACGGGCGGCATAGATTCATATTTATAACCATGTATTAGACAAAGCATAGAAAACGTGTACTTCAGTTATATTTTGGTCCAATCGCAATACTATAGCATGGTATCGTATCATTGCTGAAATCGACAGCAATAAACGATCTTCGAAAAAACAAACATTTTGCTCTTTTGTTCAAATACGCGTCTGATGAAGATGACGGTGAATATCCCATGGCAAGTTATCAAAACGTCACACAAAAACATTCACTGATTAAATAAAAAATATCCTTGCATACCTTGCATACATAATATTTCTTTTCCATCCAATAACGAAAATGTTTAATTGCAAGTGCGTACGAGACCGTATTTTCTCTCATACTTACACGTGTAATACTGGCTGGTCTAGGGCAATACACTCATGTCGTCTGAAGCTGTACATATTGCATGGCTACCCATGTAATAAAGCCTCGTGACGTCACCGCGTCAACAAAATTACTTATATCTCGGTACAACTTTAACATTTTTTTTCAGAAACTATGCTGTATTTACTTTAAAAGATACAAATAATAGAATCTGCGTTAAATATATCATGCAATTATCATGCATGGAGAAATGATTTGCATTCACTGATTTTTTTTCTAATTCATTTCTAAATGGCGGGATGTCGTAGTAGTAAAGTTGCAATTAAACGTCGATGTATGAGAGAAAAATACTCTTTCATAAGTGGATATCCACATATGAAAGAGTCTTATAATCTACCAGAGTTATCTCCCTTCGCTTTACTCCGTCAGTTCTGACGGGACGCATCCTGAACTCATCGGGTATTATCACGGTAATATCTATTCCCCGAGGAGTTCCGGATGGACGGGACGGTGTTAAACGAAGGGAAGTAATTATAAGCATTGATGTCATTATTTTTTAATTCCATCGGGATATGGAAAATGTTTGCAAACTGTGTGAATAGCGGATTCACACAAAAGTTTGCAAACAAAATTGTTTTCATAACCCGATGAAATTAAAAGATAATGACATTAATTAACTCTGATAGATCATGTACAGTGAAACCTGAATTTACCGACGTTCTGTGGGACCAAGTTAATGTGTCGGATAAAACAAGTGTCGGTAAAACCAGTGTTAGTATGGACTGATCAAAATATTCCTATAAATAATCATGTATATATATAGTCACAATTTGTTTCAGAAACAACACGCCATCTTTATCAATTATAAACTGCTCAGTACCCCTAATATCCCAGGGGCTTTATTCACTTTCGTTTATCAACAGTAAAAGTAACCCATGGAGTATCAAAAATGACCGGTCAAAGCTAAAGTGAACAGTCGGGCAAGGATGGCTAGAGTCGATAAAAAATGGTGTGAATGTATCCAGTAAAATTTCTTATGAAATAGAAAAATAAAAATCTCTCGCCAAAATCTGTCTGCGTACGAAGAAATTAATTTAAAGCATAGTAATCCTAAAACGTCCTCCCGGCTGACTATGTCCGTGGTTACATTTTCACGCAGCCTCGCTTTCAATGCTTTCAACTTTCCTTTACTTTAATGGCCAGAACTGGGAAACGTAAGCAGAACTTGGCCGTCGTATTAATATGTGAGAACTTTTGGAAGGCCAATGAACGCATTTAGACTGGTTTTCTTTGCCCGACTATTCACTTTAACATCATAAATTCAGTCCAAAAGCGAACAAATCTTCCTTTTTTTGTACAGGTATGCAAGTCATACAATATTTACACCGGCAAAATAAAGTCTCAGGTAGTTGAATACATAGGTAAGTCCTCGTGCACTACGACAAATGAAGAACCCTAATCAAGGAATTAAAAACATTAATTTGTAATTTACACAAGACAATTTGTTTCGTAGTATCTCATTGGGTAATATTACTGAAAAATAAATTATAATTACATATTATTTCACATGCATATATATATAATATACCCCCTTTAACTCGAAGTCGAGATAATGGAAGGTGCCCGCTGAGACTTTGACTTATCAGAGTAATCGACTTATAAACTTCGAAAGGGAAACCACAAAAGTGCTCGCCTTTTAACCACTTTTATCCACTTTCACTGTTATATATGTAGTTTCTGGTGGTGTTTTCCGTTCAGAATTTCTAGAATAAGTCGTTCGTGTGTGTAGATTGATGTATATCAGGAAGGAAGGAAATCTCACCACTTGTATTGTACTCAAACCAAGAGGAGGACTTGGACCGAAACTTCCATCACCAGTGTGATTGAGGATCCGTGTGTTACATACTGTACGTGTGTATACGACAATAACATGATTCACTGAGGGTTCACACAAAAATCATACAAGGAAAACAGGATTAACGAAAGGTAAGCTTCATCTGAGTATTCAATCTAATTAGGGCTTTTCACCATGTGGTGAAAAGACCTATTGTTTTTGTTCTGTTTTTTATTATTATTATTCTTCTACACTTTTTTTGTGTCCAAAAGATCTTTAAAATGGTAAGAGGTATGCCAATGGCCTTATTGTTATATTGTATGGCATGAGTTGAAGGGGTGACCGCAACATTTTTAAGTAGGTCAAAAATCCAAGATGGCCGCCATGACGTCATACCTAAAAAGTTTAAAACAGCCATACCTCAAAAACCGTTTAAGATACAGCAAATATTTTGATGTTTTATGTAGATCGTATAAAAGACTAACTTTTATTCAGTTACAGCAATTAGGTCAAAGGTCAAACAAAAAAGTTCGCTATGAGGTCAAAGTTCACAAATTTTTATTTTTTTGATTTTGCGAAATTTCTTTTTACATATCGATGCAGAATGTCATTCTGATGAATTTGGTGTCTTTTATTTTTCGGTAGCACTTCCGGTTAATGCTGTATGCCATTTTGAACATTCCTTTGATCTTTGCTAAATTCCCTTCAAAATGTTTAACATTATATATTGTCGAACTGAATGACTAATATAGTCTGCAATTGCTATAGAAAAGACCCCTCTAATGTGCTCTAACGTTTGATATGATTTTCATCTTCATCAAAAAAAACAAAATGGCCGCTATGACGTCATATCTTAAAATTTAAAAATGCTTATAACTCACTAACAGTTCTTTTCACAGATTTCATCCAATAATATTGTTTGCAGATAACCTTAAGCGTAAACTTTTTCTCTCTACATGTTATTACAAAAAATGGCAGCTTCCGGTTTTCGGTAAGGGTCAAATGTTAAAGTTCCTGTTTTTAACAATAAACTTGAAAACTTTTCTCCTGAAGTTCTGTAAGGTCTAGGATCTTCATATTTCATAAATAAGATGTCCAGGGGATGGGCTATAAAGTCAGATTACTAGGAATGACCTTGACCCATATTCAAGGTTACATGAGTCAAATATGTTCAAATCTTTAAATGACTCAACAATAACCAAAATGACAAGAGTCTTCATACGTTCAAGGTCACAGGTGTCCAGAGTTTAAATATACATACCGGGGTATATATACTTAACAACACCGCAAGTCAGATGACGTTAAGGCGCATTCGATCTCGTTATCATTTGCTCGAACGAATTTGGAAATATGAATTGGATTAAGATGAGAGTTCTCTTCGGATGATCAAACTTCATGCAGATCTTCACTAAAACACTTTTATTCAGGGCTGAAAGTCAAGGTCATTTATTGGTTACAACTTCAAAACCCATGCATTACCTAGTTCTTAACTTATTTAATAAAGAAAATGTGTGTTATTGTCAGGTTCGGTTCGGACCGTTGGTAATGATATATATTGCAGGACACAAAACGAAGAATTCAAGTGGAATTTGCTTTTCTCTTGTATTGTATTTCTTTCTCATATATCAAACATATGTGGCACATTACATAGAAATAAAATGAAAGTTCACTTGTATTGGTAATCCAACGTAGACACCGAATCATTTGTCCGTAGATGGCGATCCACCTTATAAAAGTTCCGAATTTGAATAATGTTCACACACAGTTCACTATCTGGTAATCCAAGAAATATCCGTAGTGACCGCCTTGAATGTTGGGAATCCAACTGATATTCATAAATCAGACATGGGTTTTTTTATAATAAAATGACCATTGTCCAATAGGTAAACACCGGATGTTAATCAAGATTAATAGCATAAAGATATTATCACAATTAAACGACTTGACAATATTATCGACAGTTTGATATGAAATATATCTACTTAAGCTTATCAATGACACCATTGCCTCAAGGAAGTTTATAAACACTCTTGACATGTGAATACTATATGTAATTGGTGGTCACTCCACAAAGTAAGACCACAATGCCTTAGGGTAGATTTTAAACTGATCAACACATCTATAGGTAAATATACAATTATATAACAACAAAGAACATTCTCAAATTTCTCTATGACACTTACCTGGCAATGACGGTATTGTAAACTACATATAGTGAAAAGCCCGCCAAATTGTCTATGACAATTTCTAGTTAAAACTAGATTTGATCGCGATCAAAACACGGGATTTCCACCTGTGTAATGATATAAGTAATGTTAGCGAACGGACGATTGCTTGAACGAACGGGCGATGTCACTCAATATTTATCAGAAAGCGTTTCTTACGAAAGTAGTCTGGTCCAACTAAAAAACAGATTAAGGGGAATCCCCCTTTGGGCAGAAGATTTCATAGAGATGTAGCAGGGCTTGTAAATAGTTTGTGCTTTATGGGAATATATATGGTGTCGTGGTCCTGTGCTAGCTGTAAGAGTGCGTGCGTATCTTGTCACGTCAGAGCTGTCGTGCACAAATATGTATTGTATTCGAGCGCCTGTGTTGTGTTCCGTCTTCGTATGGTCGATCGTGCATGTATTGTTATAGTCGGGTATATATATGGGTGTTCTATCCATTTAATTGCGGTGTACTGAAGGATTGAGTTCCTGAATCTAATAGGTTTTAAATAGAGGTGGTAATAGGAAGCAGGAAGGGGGCATGTTTATGGTATAGGGTGGTAGGGTTGTAAGTGGGGCATGGAGGGGTTGACGGGGGATTATATTGTAAATATATGTGTGTAGTGTCATAGAGAAATTTGGAGATGTTCTTTGTTGTTATATAATTGTAATTTTACCTATAGATGTGTTGATCAGTTTAAAAATCTACCCTAAGGCATTGTGTCCTTACTTTTGTGGAGTGACCACCAATTACATATAGTATTCACATGTCAAAGTGTTTATAAACTTCCTTGAGGCAATGGTGTCATTGATAAGCTTAAGTAGTATATATTCATATCAAACTGTCGATATATTGTCAAGTCGTTTAATTGTGATAATATCTTTATGCTATTAATCTTGATTACATCCGGGTTTACCTATTGGACAATGGTCATTTTATTATAAAAAAACCCATGTCTGATTTATGAATATCAGTTGGATTCCCACCTTCAAGGCGGTCACTACGGATTATTTCTTGGATTACCAGATAGTGAACTGTGTGTGAACATTATTTCAATTCGGAACTTTTATAAGGTGGATCGCCATCTACGGACAATGATTCGTGTCTACGTTGGATTACCAATACAAGTGAACTTTCATTTTATTTCTGTGTAATGTGCCACATATGTTTGATATATGAGAGAAAGAAATAACAATACAAGAGAAAAGCAAATTCACTTGAATTCTTCGTTTTGTGTCTGCATATATATCATTACCAACGGTCCGAACCGAACCTGACAATTAAACAACATTTCTTATTAAAATTGGTGAGAGAATTCGAAGTAACTTGCCACAAGGTAAGCCAAGTTACGCACAAGATCCCCGGAACCTCAGCGAGACCCCAACCTTGGAGCACCAAGACTGTTTGCCACAAATTTGCTCCGCATTTTTAACAATGGATACCACATATCGAAACAAACCCGTCGCACCAAGAGCATTCCCCTCAGCGACTCGAACAAACGTTTCTACGAATCTACCTTTACCGAAGATGGGCACGTTCACCTAACGACGTCTGCCAAACAACGGCTACAAGGCACCCAAGGACCCCCTATGTTCACTAACAGCCCAACATCGTCGCCTCGGAATCAGTGTTTTAGATGTGGTAAGTGGGTTATTCCATTGTTTTCAAGAGCAACGTTAATATCATTGTCAGGCCAAAATCAGCCCAATGTTTCAATGTGGCAAATTAAGGACATTTCTCACGGGCTTGTTTTTCAAAGCGCCCAATTTCGGACCAATCAAACCAAAATCATAATCAAAAAGTAAATTTCACAAAAGCAGGACGCAAACGCATGTCAGAGTTCATCTTACGAAAATTCAATCGTATGTGCATTTCCATTTTCGGACCTTTCTGACTCAGAATTCACCAAAATAAACAAAAGAAATCAAATTCAAGTGCAAATTTGTAACACCGATCAATAAGCAACAATGGCACAATGTAAAACGAGCTGGAAATTAAGAGACTCAAAATATCAATGGAAATCTTGAAGCCGGAAATGAACGTGTTAACGAAACATTTGCTAAATTAGCTAACAGTAAACATGAGCAACTCACTATACTAGCTATACACTATGAGTTAAGAGTAAGCTTTGCCAGAAACTTTTAATTTGTACCAGAGCGAAACATGAGCGTTTAAAACGGGAGAATGCATTTTTTGAAAAAAGAAACGACGATAAATCTGGTCAAATAGATCGTCTCGAAAAAAGATATAACAAAAATACAGAAACAATCGCTAATCTTGAAAGCAAGATTCAGAATTTCGAAAGAGAAAATTCGCTTTGTAAATTCTCAAACGTCTCGACAAAATTGTCAATATTACGCACCTCCCAATCATAACCAACCATTTCGGCCAAATCGAAGACGAGGAAATTTGGAAATCAAATTCGGCTATTATTAAAATTTTTAGCGGTTTTGCTTAACCCATGCTTAAGCTAATTTTTACTTTCTAGATTTCAAGAAGTAAATGAAATTCAATGACAGTCTCTTGAAAAACAACAGTATCCACTTTTTATTAACATGTGGTGTTAATTTGAATGGACAATCCTATTGAATGAACGTTATACAGTTTGAGAAAAGCCTGGTGTATTAAGATTATCAACACTGACTTGTTTGACAAAATATTTAGACTCTGGGACAGAGTCTTCCTGAGCGAGAAGAAAGTTGTCATAGAGAAATTTGAGATGTTCTTTGTTGTTATATAATATGTATATTTTACCTATAGATGTGTTGATCAGTTTTAAAATCTACCCTAAGGCATTGTGGTCTTACTTTTGTGGAGTGACCACCCAATTACATATAGTATTCAAATGTCAAAGTGTTTATAAACTTCCTTGAGGCCAATGGTGTCATTGATAAGCTTAAGTAAGATATATTTCAATATCAACTGTCGATATATTGTCAAAGTCGTTTAATATGTGATAATTATCTTTATGCTATTAATCTGATTACATCCGGGTTTACCTATTGGCACAATCGGTCATTTTTATTACTAAAAATACCCATGTCTGATTTAGTGATATATCAGTTTGGATTCTCCAATCCTTCAAAGCCGGTCACTTTACGGATTTATTTCTTGGATATTACGCAGATCAAGTGAGATCTGTGTGTGATACATGATTCAAAAATTCGGAACTTTTAATAAGGTGGATCGCCACTACGGGACAAATTGATTCGGGTCTAACGTTTGGTACCAAAACATAGTGAACTTCATTTTATTGCGGTGTACTG
>SAYR01031583.1:0-10107 GCA_004382745.1 Argopecten irradians irradians
TAATGATGACTCTAAGTCTAATCTTAAGCCTATAATTATGTCGTGATTCTGGAGCCAGGTGTGGATATAACGTCACGGTTATAGTAACCCCCATCCTCGATACTCCAGGGGTTCCGATCACTTACGATCTCTACACCCCTGGACTATCTCATAGTAAAACTGGAGGCAACAGAATAGAACAGGTAATTTAGTCAGACGATGTACATCGAAAGAGCCGTATAACGGTACACTGTGGTTGACTGTATGGCTTTGATGTTAGGCGTCGCTCTCTCTGTAGTCTTCAAAGGAAATCTTTGCTGCCTGTGATTGGTCAAATGTTTTTTGCTGAGCTGCCTTCAATTTCACTATGATATGTCCAGGGGTGTAGAGATCGTAAGTGAACGGAACCCCTGGAGTATCGAGGATGAGTAACCCCTGGAGTACATTACGTCGAGGATAAGTATGGTGTCGTTTTACAGAGAGCAACGTACACTGATAAACTATGAAAAATAGCGTATTTTCGCAGACGTTACAGTTATAGGGTGTTTTAAATATGAAAAGAGAGTCTTCACGTGTAGGGGGTCTACCCGTTGAAATCTAAATCTGACTAGCGTTACGTTACGAAAGATCTAGAGAGGCGCCTAAAGTTTTCCCCAGGTGTATGCACATGTAGACTTTAGTGCGAAGAAACTCCTGTACCAGACTATGTTTATTGTCAATAATCAAATTTCATGTCTAGACAATGTCTTATATATTAGCGTTACGTCATTCTAATTTAAATTTTGACGACAACACTTCATTTCATTTCCTAGAAATCAGCGTAACAATCGTTCCCAACTTGGGAAACTAGCTACATGACGTCAAATAGCCTAGCGTAGTATATATATTGCATTTCATTTTAACATTAACTTTATTTTCTGCAGCTTTTTAGTTAGTACTGAAATTTCACTTATTTATTTCATTATGTTGTTTTTGTGTGTCTTTACTGACATGGCCAAAGCAATGATAATATATATATATATATATATATACATGTATTAGTTTATTAGACCTTACAGTCGGGGAAAAAATGCATGTACAAAGGGAGGTAACTCGAGAAGTTACTCGTCTTTGAATAACATTGTGATAACTTTTAAACAAAGCTAAACAGGTAAATTCTTATAATATTTTTCCATTGACGCATACCATGGTGATTTTATGAATAAACTGTATATCACCAGTTGGTATGCCGAAATAAAATGTTCGCTTCGTATTATAATGAAAATAGCGACACACCATAAACTTTAGGCAAATGTAGTCGATAGCAAAAATGTATATATTTTGTTATTTGTCCTCACTTTTATGCACATTATGGACTTAAAGTACTGTTTGGTTTTATTATAAAAAGATTGAATAAGTTTGAAGTTCTCTATGATAAATTAGTTTTTTGGATGACTAACATATTTGTTATTTTACAAAATGTCACTTATAAATACTTTCGCCTTCGCGCGCAGGGCTATTTCAATTTCCATTGCGCATGCTCAGCCTCTGTGTTCCTGAAATATGGCGACTCCAGCGAAAGTCAGTAAGCCTGACGCTAAAAACAATCATGAAAACGCCGACGAACAAGCAGGTGATAGTTTTGTTTCAAAATGCACTGATCTTTATTTATTCAGAAATGCCATGGAACATAATTCAGTTTCATGTGTGGTCAATTTCACCACTTTCCAACGGTTCGACATGCTGAAAGGACCGCCATGTGCAAACCAAATCTTTTGTTTGGTAGTGTATTTGTGTTCCCTTTATGGTGCTAGCGGCTCAGTTATATTATTTGCCTTTCGTATCATTTGCATATGGTACAACAATGTCATGTGTTTTGTATTTATATCTTTGGCATCTTGGAGAAAAATACCAGAATTGAATTTCAATGTGTGTAAATCAACCGGTGCGGTTCTAAAATTGATGCCGAATAATGACGTCACAACTACACGTGCAACCGACTTCCGGTTAAAATAACCTCTCGTTTTGTCTTCTTGGTACCATATATATAGCTAAACAAACATAACTTACCGTTTTGAAGGCAATGTCAATTTATTAACCAGATTTAACCACTTTTAATAATCTTTATCATATATGAAAAAAATGGGACCATGTTAAGGTGCAACATACCAACTAAGGCATAAGTGTCATGTAGCACTATTTTAAGATAAAATATAGGTCATTTTATACCAAATTCCTCAGTTTGATGCAAAGAATTATAAAAGACAATCCATAAATGTCCAAAATATCTCCACAAAGAATTACTGTACCTTAATATTCTGTTCAGCAAAACCAGTCACTCTTCCAATTGCAAACTGAGATCTAGATTAAATAAAAGAAAATAACTAAATAAAGGTTTAATAAACAATGCACAACCCTTTAATAGCCATTAATGTACCTATATATTGTCATAAAAACATAAATGAAATCCAGTTCCCAAAGTTTTAAGTTCAAGTGAGCAGCCATTACAGGACTACTTTTCAGAAAGTATGGAGGCCCAAATAGAGCAAAGTTAATACAATTTATATGTAGTAAAGCAAAAACTGACAAAAACCAATATTTATCTTCCTACAAGTATTCTTACATACCAGTTGATAATATCTGAACTCAATATTACAATAATCTTTAAAAAAGGCCCAGAGAGCCGGTATTGTTCACTTATGAAATGTAATCAACCATTTCTACAATTTTAAATTTATAACCCCAAAACTGGTTTGCTATTATATCATTAATCTATAAAATATTTATACCTTTATACATCAATAAATTTCACTTGTGATGCCTTGTAGTCTTCGATTAGGTGGTCCACCTCAAAGGATTCATCATCATTGTCATACTGAACCTCATAAACAGCATTGTCTGCACCGTCTTTTCCCCTCACAAGCGCCAGTACTGTTCCAGAATACCACTGAAGAGTGTCTGATCCTTCGTCTACTATCCACTGGTGTGATATTCTCCGACCCACAAACTTTGTCTTATGATCTCTGGATCTAAATAATGAATTTACCATGACATTGACATCAATCTATCATCTATGAGTTTATTTCAATATAGATGATTACATACATCATTTTGATTTCTGACATTTATTACCACAAATATAAATAATTGTGGTAACACATGAACATAATCATTACATCAAAAAATTCCAACTTTTCATCCTATTTCCCTTTTTCATTTAAATCTAAAACAATTTTGGATACCTCACTTTTCTCACAAAAACCTTGCATACTTATTTTTAAAACCTCATGTATCCCAATTAGGTTGCAACAGACAGATATACAATGTGCTTAGTCTTACATTGCTGTCCTGGATGTGCTCTGTAGATCTGTCCTATCTTCCTCGAGCTCACTGTCACTGGATGTGGAATTACACTTCCTCCCCTTTCTGGAACGTTTTACTTTGGATTGTTTGCCAGATCTCTCGACATCATACTGCAATTACAGAAAAAAACCAACTTATAAATAACTTGTTCAAATCTTCAAACAAAACATAACCAAATAAAACAAGAGGCCCAGAGGATCTGTATCGCTCATCTGGTTTCTTATTTATATATTACAAATTATGTTGCCGTGCTCCCAACAATGTTTCTTATTTATATATTACAAATTATGAACTGATATACTGTTAACTCAGTATTTCAGTTGTAAACGACCATAAATACATACCCATATACCAGGTTCTCGAATGCCAGGACTAAGATTATGCCTTGGACATACTAATTCCGGGAGAATGGCTTTCATAAAGAACGCAGTCAACTTAGGTACCATTATATTTTCCCACAATCCAACATCTTTATATATTCTCTCAATATGAATCTGATAAGGATTCTCCGTTCTAACAATGAGGTCAATCCATGGGTGATTAGTGATGTTCACAACACCCTGGCACTGGTAATAGAAATTGTGAGTTTTTTTCAAGTGTAGTTCACCGTCTACCAGTTCCAAACAAAAATCCTTAAGATTAGAGAGTTTCGCTGCACATGTGAGGTTGAAAGGTTTATTGTATAGCACATTCTTAATTTCTATGACTCCAATCTCTTCGTTGTTCTCCATCACAATACCATCTGGGCTTGCACCCAGGAAATGATGTTTTGGATGAATAGTCAGCCCAGATGGCACCACAGTGAGATCTCCTCCTTTGTCATTTATATACTCCTGTATCGAGACGGCTTCCTTCTTTGTTCCGATTGCAGTAAAGGCAGTCCCACGAAAGGATGGATATAACAATCTTTTTAACAATGGGGCTACTGGTATGGAGCTTTTTCTTTTCATGACTTGTCCAAAGTTAGAGGCAGTCAACCGCTTCCTTCTTTCTTCTCCCCATTTCTTGCACTCAGACTGAGCTACTGTACTTTTTTGGATGTTGTTGATCTGCGCTGTTGTAACTTGCACTTCTGTTTTAAAAAATTCATCCTTCTTAACTTGTAACTCCTTTGATGACAAATCTGGTGTTACATCTAAGGCCTCAGCACCATAGGACTCCCTTGCTTTTTTTGTGTTATTAACTTTGTTGATCATTCTCCTCTTTCTCCATCTTCGTGACAAACACTCTGGTTTAGCCTTTGATTGACTGCATGTCTGTCTTGACCTCTCTCTTTTCTTGTATGCGTCATGAAATTCTCGGCCTGCTGGAGTCTTGGTGCAGGTCTCCCAAGTGATCACAGGCCACTCTGTCCCCAAATTCATGCGTAGAGCACCAGCATAGCACCGTGTGTTCCATGACCATCGATTACAATGGTTGAATACCTTTCCCCCATCAAACTTGGTCCTTATCGACATCCAACATTCAGCCAGATTTGAAGTGAAATTTCCTATTAGTCGATGGCTTTTTTCAGCAACTCGGTTGAGGATCAGTGATATGGCTTTCATCATTTCTTGAGAGGTTTTGAGGTCTCCTGTCTTTACACCAGTACTCCCTCTTGATTGTTCCTGTTCCTGGAGTGACATACCATCTGTCCAGTAACTCGCTTGTTCTGATATGATGTCATGTGTATCACTTTCCTCCAGCTCACCCTCATTCACCCTGATGTTTGTGGTGTCCTCCCCTTTTTTGGCCTTACAGAAATCTTTACTGCATTTCGTGTGGTCACCAAAAATATGATGAACACTATTTCTAATATCATGTGCTAAAAGTTTTACTGCTGCCTCCTTGTTGGGGTTGCTAGATCTCATTCTAATTGCACATCTTACTGCTGTAACCATTCTAATACGCACCGCCTTGGTTAGATTTCCTTTTCCTTTAAAAGAAGGGTTGTCAATTACTAACTTCTCGAGGTTACCACGTAAGCATTTACATGTATGGTTTGCACATTCAAGTTTTTCAACATGAGGTCCCCATATGGGCACTTTTTCCCTGATGCTTGCAAAAACCGATGAGTCCCCATCTCCAATGAGTTTCATGTAGCGAATTCCATAGTGATCAGCTTTTAAAAACCCTTCCAAAATAATATCAGATTCCATACTTTGGCTGCTATTGTTCCAATTTCTGAAACACTCATGGGGTTTGGGCTCAGTTCCTGCAGTTTCGGCACAACTGCAAATGTAGCAATGTTTATTCCTAACTCCAATATGGAGAATTTTCTTTGTTTCTGATCCAATTATGATGGCAACCCCACCAAGGGCATTGTAACTATGTTTATGGGAGCGTTTACTCCATCCGCCATCACAGATTACGGTGATAGCAGGAACTCCTGAAATAAATGAGGAAAGTCAGAGTTAGAACGCAACACCAGTAAATCAACATGTCAAATAGGTAGAACTCAGTAGTGCAATAGGCCATCTTATACCCAACTACCAGTAAATATGCTCTTAATGATTTACTCTTTCCTATGTAGACTACACAAATCTACACTGTACATGTACTGTTCTGAATACAGGTTCATTGTTTCTTTTCCAAATGAATTTTAATATTTACTACTATTTCTCCTATCAGGCGTCGTCCCTCCTGCCCCCCAGGGAGGGGTGTTCCCAATTCCCCAATGACGTTTCTGGCAAAATTTGATTAGAAACCATGCAGAATTCTATGACTAGTAACATTTTAAAGGAAATGTTGAAGGACTGACGGACGGACGGACGCCGCGCCATGACAAAGAGCTCAAAATAAAATTTTGCGAATACATAAAGCAATAATTTACCTTGATGATAACTTCCTTTAGAAATTGCTATTTGTTTCTCTTCTTGGATATTGTTGTCAATGTCTTTCTGCAAGACTTCACACCACCAAGTATTTATTTGGTGCTCTATCCTTTGGAAGGAACTTTGTCCGAGACCTGGGGCATCACAAGTGGCCATGAACTCATTGAGATGGGCATTTCCATTACCTGCAGTGATTTTCAAACTGAATAAATCCAGAGGTCTGTATGTTTGGAAATGGCAATTCACTTAAGTTTTCTTATTTCAAATATGTATATATATTCAAAGCAGTGCTGGAGACAATTTTTGTGTGAAAAATAGAGTACTATACTCCTGTAAATATGATTGGTAAGTTAAATTATGCTTTGGAACTGAGTATTTGACTGCTTCACATGCTGAATATATGGAGATGTTGTTGTTTATTTTTTAAAATATTACCAAAAAAAATTAGAAAAAACAATGAAATAATAAAAAAGAAATATAGGAAAGGATACACCTTTGAAATTGTACAGCCCTAAATTAAATGTACCTGCAGGTACCAAAAAACACTGACCTGTAGCAATGCTCCCCCAGACTGCACGGACATTGATGTCAAAATGCTTGGATTGAGATGTTTCCAGTTTGGGGCTGGTATTGAATAAAAAGTCCTTTTTGCAACCCTTACATTGAAATGACAAGATTGAAGCTAGGCCCATACTTGACACTTCAGCACACAATTTGATAGGGCTTATTCCATTTATAACCAGTTCCTTGGCTTTATCACAGATAGCAGAGTGCATAGTTAGCTGGGAAACATGGTGTTCAAGGAGGTGTAAGTTCATAAATCTATATCCATTGGCAATATTGACATTACCATCAAACAACTGCTTCACAGGGCGTGACCGTAAGCGTCCAGTACAAGGGTGCCGGTATAACTGATGTGCACGAGTGTTTTTAAATGAAGTCCTAAGTGTAATACAGACGCTTCTTTTGAATTTCAGTTTCAGACCGTCCCCTTTAGTGCATTCATATGTCGTCTGCTCCTTTGGCTTTGGATGTTTCGTTACATGATGATTTCTTCTTCTCCTCTGGTGTATTCCTCCAGCAAGACCAAAGCGTCTAGCATGCCTGTTCTTTTTGTTTACTGCCATTTTCATTCATAAGTATTCAATATCAAATCCTAAGGTTAGTATTTCGTAAACTCACACTGGGCCAATAGTAAAGAACATGACAACATGCAGGCATGGGCTACCGTATAACTAACATTGAAACGTCAGTAATAAAAGATAATTACTACAAGGTCAAAATTTGTAGAAAAGTCTTTATTCATATTGTATTTACATAACATGTGTTTAGTTTATGGAGAAAGTAAAAAAAATAGTGAAAAAATAAGTTACGAAAGGGATGTCAATTTCACCTTTCTGACCAACTGTAACTGGAAGAAAATCTTTGAATTCGCTTAAAGTTTTGCACCGATCGCTTGCTGGAATAAACAGAAATCTTCCAAATACAATAATTTCAAATGTCAATGCTAAATACTTACCGATGAAGTTATCGCTTTTCTTTGAATAGAAGAAAAATATAGCTGCTTTCCAATTCTGACCTAATTGCACCATCACCGGAAGTAGGTACGATGTAATTTAGTTGCTCAACTGCAAAAACAAAAACAATGTTATTAAGTTATTTGAGAGGAATTATTGATGAAATACGTACATACTATTAACAAGAATTGAATAGAATAACACAATGATAAAGGCAATGGGAGTAAATGATTTATTTAGAATATATTTTACCGTGGCGTAGGAATACGCTTAGAAGTAAGTCCGGATGTAAACACCGAGAACCGAAAGTTGAGAAAGGGACTCATGGTTCGTATATGTTATTGATGGCATCGAACGGTTTTTTTATATTTGTTTGTTTGTCATTTCATCACTAAAGACTTAAATTCTTTTATTGCCACAATTCTCCCCAATGACGTTTCTGTGCAAAATTTGATTAGAAACCATGCAGAATTCTATGACTAGATGACAAATATTTTAAAGGCAAATGTTGAAGGACTGGACGGACGGACGGACGCCGCGCCATCAACAAAGAGTTCAAAAATAATATTTTGCGAATACATAAAGCAATATATTTACCTTGATGATAACTTCCTTTAGAAATTGCTATTTGTTTCTCTTTCTTGGATATTGTTGTCAATGTTCTTCTGCAAGACTTCAAACACCACCAATAAGTATTTATTTGGTGCTCTATCCTTTGGAAGGAACTTTGTCCGAGACCTGGGGCATCACAAGTGGCCATGAACTCATTGAGATGGGCATTTCCATTACCTGCAGTGATTTTCAATGAATAAATCCAGAGGTCTGTATGTTTGGAAATGGCAATTCACTTAAGTTTTCTTATTTCAAATATGTATATATATTCAAAGCAGTGCTGGAGACAATTTTTGTGTGAAAAATAGAGTACTATACTCCTGTAAATATGATTGTAAGTTAAATTATGCTTTGGAACTGAGTATTTGACTGCTTCCAGGCTGAATATATGGAGATGTTGTTGTTTTATTTTTTAAAATATTACCAAAAAAATTAGAAAAAACAATGAAATAATAAAAAAGAAATATAGGAAAGGATACACCTTTGAAATTGTACAGCCCTAAATTAAATGTACCTGCAGGTACAAAAACTACTGACCTGTAGCAATGCTCCCAGACTGCACGGACATTGATGTCAAAATGCTTGGATTGAGATGTTTCCAGTTTGGGGCTGGTATTGAATAAAAAAGTCCTTTTGCAACCCTTACATTGAAATGACAAGATTTGAAGCTAGGCCCATACTTGACACTTCAGCACACAATTTGATAGGGCTTATTCCATTTATAACAGTTCCTTGGCTTTTATCACAGATAGCAGAGTGCATAGTTAGCTGGGAAACATGGTGTTCAAGGAGGTGTAAGTTCATAAATCTATATCCATTGGCAATATTGACATTACCATCAAACAACTGCTTCACAGGGCGTGACCGTAAGCGTCCAGTACAAGGGTGCCGGTATAACTGATGTGCACGAGTGTTTTTAAATGAAGTCCTAAGTGTAATACAGACGCTTCTTTTGAATTTCAGTTTCAGACCGTCCCCTTTAGTGCATTCATATGTCGTCTGCTCCTTCACTAGGAGATAGTAAAGTCTGAAATTACTACGTTTTATCTGAATTATTCAGACTTTCCTTGAGGAATCAGACTAGTGTTATTATATTTAGACAAATTCTGAAGATTCAGACACGTTTTTTTAAATTCAGACAAGTCTTTTTAAATTCAGACAAATGTCATCTAAAATTCAGAGTTGTCGCTGAAGATATTGGCTCCCTGTCAGCAGTCACCGTCGATTAGGTACTGGCCCCCTGCCAGGGTCGGTCACGGCTGAGCGCACGGCTTACCTGTGTTTCAGCTAGCCAGAACTGGCCAAGTGCCAGGTCCCAGCATGAGCTACCGGTTACCGAGACATCAATCTGTCATGGTAGTATGTCAGGTGAATGGAGTGAAGCTTGTTAAATTAATCGCAAATCAAATCATTCTGAAACAGATATGTTGTCTTGCTATTTTTATTTTTTTCTCATTACAATTGCAAAATTCCAGTGTGAGCTACCGGTTGCAGGGTATAAGTAATGGTACTGTAGTTAATCAGGTAAGAGAAGTGAAGTTTTTGTAACTTAATCGGAATAAAATTCATTCCGAAAACTGAAGCATTGTGTTGTTGTTTGTAAATAAATAAAACTGCCAAATCCCAGTGTGAACTACCGATATCCAGGGCATAAATCATGGAAGTATATCAGGTAAAAGGAGTGAAGTTTTTGTAAAAGGATCTGAATAAAATTCATTCCGTAATTAAACAGAAGTATTGTCTTGTTGTTGTTGTAACTAAATAAAACTGCCAAATCCCAGCGTGAACTACCGATTGCAGGGTATATGTAATGGTACTTTAGTTAATCAGGTAAGTGAAGTTTT
>SAYR01031597.1:0-14590 GCA_004382745.1 Argopecten irradians irradians
TGTAAATAAAGGGAGATAAGTCAACACAAACTGGAAATAAAAGGAGTTAAGTCAATGCAAACTGTAAATAAAGGGAGATAAGTCAACACAAACTGTAAATAAAGGGAAATAAGTCAATACAAACTGTAAATAAAAGGAGTTAAGTCAATACAAACTGTAAATAAAAGGAGTCAAGTCAATACAAACTGTAAATAAAGGGAGATAAGTCAATACAAACTGTAAATAAAGGGAGATAAGTCAATACAAACTGTAAATAAAAGGAGTTAAGTCAATACAAACTGTAAATAAAAGGAGGAAGTCAACACAAACTGTAAATAAAGGGAGATAAGTCAACACAAACTGTAAATAAAGGGAGATAAGTCAATACAAACTGTACATAAAGGGAGGTAAGTCAATACAAACTGTAAATAAAGGGAGATAAGTCAGTAAACACTTTAAACAAAGGGAGGTAAGTCAATACAAACTGTAAATAAAGGGAGATAAAACACTACGTACTTAACTCTTCCTGTAAATAAACTTTGAAAACTTTCAGGAATCGTTGACCGTGTCACCATGTAGTAATTGGCATTAATATCCTTACCTGTAACTCTGTAAGGACCGTGTCACAAAGTTCCTGTAGTAACTGCCATTTCCCCCTAGATTCCTCCTCTTCAGTACTTTGGTATTGTTCTGCACATAACTTAGACAGACTTTTGGTCCTGAAAAATAATCATGAAATAAAAATTTTGTTTTGTTTTAACCAATATTTGATGAATTGTTGAATATATATAGTCACATCTTGTTATGTGTATACCAAGGGAACCAATGGATAAAACTGCGATTTGTCCAACTATCTAATAAGTTAAGGGTTCATGTTGAATATGTAGTGAAAAAAGTATTGAGATAAAAAAAGTATCTTAAAATTGAATTTAATAGGGTCTTTGAGTCAAAGTTCAAGAAATCAACTGTATATGTACACTAATTCAACAGTATATAGTGATACATTTTACTTACATTTGTACCTTCAATATTAAAACATTATTACTGATGAGTAAGAGGACAACCCAGAGGGCAAACCAAATAAGTTAGGTCATTAAAACCACATGGTCTTTATAAATAGGTCACATCGTGTTACCTTAACTAGAAATCTGATGTCTGTCAGATAGGGCCCCGCCAAATTTAATTGTCTCTTTATGAAAAATTCTTTGGAAAAATTCAAACCTCTATTGCACCAATTAATTGTCTGTAAGCCGCACTAAATGACTTGTAACCCAAAACACATTACAAGAGCTGTTGGAGAACAGCAAAGCTATTCAGAAGAAGTTGATGTTCAAGTATTTACTATTTCAAAATATCAAGCAGTGCCCTCAGTCTATATTATTTTGCCTCCAACAGAAGTTGAAATGTCTTCTTTTGCAGTATAAAATTTTTATGGTAAACACAGACAATGTTATGAGCCTATGTGAAAAAACTTAAATATGGAAATATGACAAATTAACAGACTCAAAAACCCCCTAAAGGGCCCCAAATTACATTTATGATGACTTAAGCTTAAACAATAGACAAAATAGAAACTTGCTCAAAAACTTTAACATGGACATATGACAAATTAACAGACTCAAAAAAACCCTAAAGGGCCCCAAATTGGTTGTATTATCAGGTTCAGCATCCATACACATTAGGAAAATAGAATCATAAACATTTATGATGACTTAAGCTTAAACAATTGACGAAACAGACACTTGCTCAAAAGCTTTAACGTGAAATGGGACGCTGACGCCGACGCTGATTCCGACGCCGGGGTGACAAGGTGACAACATTAGCTCCCCCTATTCTTCGAATAGGCGAGCTAAAAAATAGAATTAAATTGGTTGATAAGGTAATCTCCGTAAACCAATTGTGGACAGACAGACATGGTGATTACTATAGGGTTCGTGTTTGATGTGTGCAGCACACATAAGCAGGTGTATACATGAGTGAATGTAAGATAAAGGCTTGATTGATCCTACATACCTGTTATAGTTCTGAGTTAATATGTGTGAGTTCGTCGACCAAACATCCCACTTTCCTACCTGTTGCAGTTTTGAGTTATATTGTGTGAGTTCGTCGATCAACATTCGACTTTCCTATCTGTTGCGGTTCTGAGTTATATTGTGTGAGTTCATCGATCAACATCCATTTTCCTTCCTGTTGCGGTTCTGAACTATATAACGTGTGAATTCGTTGACCAAACATCCGACTTTCCTACCTGTTGCAGTTCTGAGATATAAAATGTGTGACTTCGTCGACCAAACATCTGATTTTCCTACCAGTTGCAGTTCTGAGTTATATAATATGTGAGTTTGTTGTCCAAACATCCAACTTTCCTACCTGTTTGAGTTCTGAGTTATATAATGTGTGAGTTCTTCAACCAAACATCGACTTTCCTTCCTGTTGCGGTTCTGAGCTATATACATAATAAATAAACGTAATGTGTGAGTTAGTCGACCAAACATCTTACTTTCCTACCTGTTGTGGTTCTGTGTTATATAATGTGTGAGTTCGTCGACCAAACATCCGCCTTTCCTACCTGTTGCGGTTCTGTATTATATAATGTGTGAGTTTATCGACCAAACGCCCGACTTTCCTACCTGTTGCGGTTCTGAGCTATATAATGTGCGAGTTCGTCGACCAAACGCCCGACTTTCCTACCTGTTGCGGTTCTGAGCTATATAATGTGTGAGTTTGTCGACCAAACATCCAACTTTCCTACCTGTTGCGGTTCTGAGCTATATAATGTGTGAGTTCATCGACCAAACATGCAACTTTCCTACCTGTTGCGGCTCTGTGTTATATTATGTGTGAGTTCGTTGACCAAACATCCGACTTTCCTACCTGTTGCGGTTCTGAGCTATATATTGTGTGAGTTCGTCGACCAAACATTCAACTTTCTTTTCTGTTGCGGTTCTGAGCTATATAATGTGTGAGTTTGTCGACCAAACATCCGACTTCCTTACCTGTTGCTGTTCTGAGCTATATAACGTGTGAGTTCGTTGACCAAACATCCGACTTTCCTACCTGTTGCGGCTCTGTGTTATATTATGTGTGAGTTTGTTGACCAAACATCCAACTTCCTTACCTGTTGCGGTTCTGAGCTATATAACGTGTGAGTTCGTTGACCAAACATCCCACTTTCCTGCCTGTTGCGGTTCTGAGCTATATAATGTGTGAGTTCGTCCACCAAACATCCGACTTTCTTTTCTGTTGCTGCTTCAGCTTCCTCCAACTGTAAGCAATGATGAACCATGATTCCACATTATTTTGTTCTTAAACAATTCTATTTAAAGGGTGAGGTATTTTCATATAGCAGGACATTTACAGGGATGATATTTTCATCAGTTCAGAGGATATTGCTCTATTTGAGTATCGTAATATAGATATTTTTGATTGGTAGAAAAGTTGGTATGAGATTTGTTGTACATGTTTTACCTGTATTTGTGTCCTGGAGAGCATCTTCTCTTTGAAATTGACTGTTGCCTCCAAATTCATAATTAGTTTATCTTTCTTTGCAAGTAAGTCTTCAAATTTAACCTGAAAGAAATAGCATAGGCGTTTTCTGAATTACTGTATTATTCTATTAAATGATCATATTTATATGCATAGACATTTAAATGTTCAATCTGGACCTCTGGATCACAGTGGCTGAGTGGTTAAGGTGTCTGACATTCTACCACTAGCCCTCCACCTCTGGGTTATGGTGACTGAGTGGTTAAGGTGTCAGGCATTTTACCACTAGTTCTCCACTTCTGGGTTGTGGTGACTGAGTGGTTAAGGTGTCAGACGATTTACAACTAGCCCTCCACCTCTGGGCCACAGTGGCTGAGTGGTTAAACTGTCTGACATTTTACCGCTAACCCTCCACCTCTAGGTTGTGGTGACTGAGTGGTTAAGGTGTCAGGCATTTTACCACTAGCCCTCCACCTCTGGGTTGTGGTGACTGAGTGGTTAAACTGTCTGACATTTTACCACTAACCCTCCACCTCTGGGTTGTGGTGACTGAGTGGTTAAGGTGTCAGGCATTGTACCACTAGTCCTCCACCTCTGGGTTGTGGTGACTGAGTGGTTAAACTGTCTGACATTTTACCACTAACCCTCCACCTCTGGGTTGTGGTGACTGAGTGGTTAAGGTGTCAGGCATTTTACCACTAGCCCTCCACCTCTGGGCCACAGTGGCTGAGTGGTTAAACTGTCTGACATTTTACCACTAACTCTCCACCTCTAGGTTGTGGTGACTGAGTGGTTATAGGTGTCTGACATTCTACCACTACACCTCTACATCTGGGTTTTGCTGGCTGAGTGGTTAAGGTGTCAGACATTCTTCAACTAGTCCTCCACTTCTGGGTTGTGGTGACTGAGTGGTTAAGATGTCTGACATTTTACCACTAGCCCTCCACCTCTGGGTTTTGCTGGCTGAGTGGTTATAGGTGTCTGACATTCTACCACTACACCTCTACATCTGGGTTTTGGTGGCTGAGTGGTTAAGGTGTCTGACATTCTTCAACTAGTCCTCCACCTCTGGATCACAGTGGCTGAGTAGTTAAGGTGTCTGACATTCTACCACTATCCTTCCACCTCTGGGTTGTGGTGACTGAGTGGTTAAGGTGTCAGAAGTTTTACCACTAGCCCTCCACCTCTGGGCCACAGTGGCTGAGTGGTTAAGATGTCTAACATTTTACCACTAGTCCTCCACCTCGAGTACAATTTCTACGGGAAATTTAAATCTGCGGATCAACAACAACACAAAGTGTATATTGATGCATTGTGTTTAGAAACTACAGATTATCTAGAAAGCCGAGACAAAGGATGACAATTTTATGACTTGTGTCCTATCCAGCCTCGAACTCATGATCTAGTCGGCACCCTATGGCCTAACCTTTAGCTTGATCACCTCACTACACTACATCCATAACATTTATATTTGAGATACCTGGAGTTTGATAACTTCTACAACCTTTGTGGTTACTGTAATAGAGGCAGTGGTGATAAATCATAAATTAATAGATACCTGTGACGTTTTCTTCCATTGTTCTATCTCAGATTTATAGCTCTCGCGGATTCGAGTTTCCTCATCAATGATAGAGATTTCTCTCAGTGTCAGCTGCTCTTCAGTTTCCTTCAGTTTTGTCATCACGTTCAGGACTTTTTGTCGTTCATTTGTTAACGATTCCTGAAAGTTTTCAATGGTTTATATACTGATTATTATACACATTAAGTTTCCTGTATATTGCTCAATTTCACTTTCCAAATATTTTACTGACAAAACATGTTAATTTGTTACCTGACTCTCTATATAAATGTAAATGGAGTAATTTCACCTATTGACCGGTCAATAGTTTGACTTTTCAGTCCACAGTCAAAACTATTTCTGGAGGTGTTGGGACCAACCCGATGAACTGTTTCCCGAGGCCATAGGCCTCCTGTTACAGGTGGTACAAACAAACAGAACGAATGTATGAAGGTAAGGGGAGGTAACTCCTTAAAGAAGAAACATATCATGTATTAATCCTGATTTCATTTATTGGATATTCTTATTTATAGTGTACGTAGTAACTCTTTAAATCAACCTTTATGTTAATTTTATATCATTAATGTGCTTCCCATGATTCTAAATATATTAATAGTACATTGTCTATTTGGTGATATTTACCACAACAGATAAAACTGCTATAAAGATCATATACATTCGGTCTGATAACTCTTTTTGTCTTGATTCCTGAATTAATTATCAAGTAATAATTAATGTCATCAAATGTAGCAGATATTTTTGTAACAGAAATTCGAATTTTGTGTTAAGGCAGAAAATTCGATGTAAACAAATTTAAAATTTGAGATCACAAAAAGTTTCAAAATAAGAGTTGAATTTAGATTTAATCATCAACTAAATATTTTCTATATTAAAATAGTGTAATCACAACGGTTGTTAAAATCACAAAATATTACAGTGACAATTACTAGTCTCAGACTAGAGTAGTGGTAATTAAAGTATACAATGTACATTAATTTTTAAAGGAAATCAAATCAGACTGTTATATAGTAGGCTATTTAGTTTTTAGCCTAGGCTAGTTTGTTTGTTTTAGCCTAGGCTAGTTTGTTTGTTTTAGCCTAGGCTAGTTTGTTTGTTTATAGATGCTCCACCGCCAACAGAGCATAAACGATACGTATCATTTAAACAATAGTTGGTGTTTAATCGTGTTTATATATATATATATGTCAAATTTTTTAGACATTCGCGTCTATGAAAAATGTCTTTTTTTTGTCTATGACTTCATAACCCCAAGAGATATTGAGAATAATGCTTATGATTTAATTCAGATAACTCGTGTACTAATTTGGCATAAATTTCCGTGATTTTACTTACTTTTGCAATAAAACAAATTGAGATATTGAGAATAATGCTGAAGTAATTTCTGTTCCACATCAAGGTAAAATGTAGCCATAACATGTCTGTTGTACATATATGTACAGTAATAGGTGAATTACAAAGTGATTCTGTTGGCTTCCAATATTTTACTGTTATATCACTTTACCTCGAGTTGTTGAATCTTTTCCTGTAACTTTGACTCCCTTGCGATAAACACTTGGTTGTGTAAGCTGGGGTGAGATCCTTCTGTTGGAAGCTCGGTGCCTTGTGATTCTCTTCTGTAACTCTGATAACACAGAAACTGTACAATATATTGTATAATTTACTGTACAATATATTGTATAATTTATAAAACATGGTTGTTGTATTAGCTTGTAATGTGTTTTCAAGATGGCTGCTGTGGCCGCCATCCTGGATTTCATAATGACCTGAAAAATAGCACCACTTTGTTGGGACCATGTCAGGATCATTTCATGCAAGTTTCAGCCAAATTGCAGCTGTAGAACTTGAGAAGAAGTTCAAATGTGTTTTGAAGATGGTGGCTGTGGCAGCCATCTTGGATTTTGGATCGACTCGAAAAATATCAACACTTTGTCAGGACCAAAAATTGTCAGGATCATTTCCAGCAAGTTTCAGTCAAATCGCATTGGTAGAACTGGAGAAGAAGTTCAAAATGTGTTTTAAAGATGGCCACTGCGACAGCCATCTTGAATTTTGGATTGACCCAAAAAAATTACACTTTGTTGGGACCATGTCAGGATCCTTTTATGTAAGTTTCATCAAAATTGCACTGGTAGAACTTGAGAAGAAGTTCAAAATGTGAAAAGTTAACGCACTGTGACAGCGGACAAACATGACGACTATAGGTCATCCTGACCCTCCGGGTCAGATGACCTAAAAGCAAATCAAATTGACATATCCAAGATGCCTGCCTGTCAGTAATCTTGCAATTGACTTGTGTAATTGAGGGAGATCCCTTGAATCAGTGCATTCTCAGAAATACTGTGCTAACAAACTTGTTCAAGATGGCTGCCTGTCTACCATCTAGTGGTCCATTCGGTTACCAAATGCATTGTGCCCAACTAAAGTCTTTGGGCAACAACATATACATGAAGTGTGAGAAAGAACCCTTCAGTACCTTCTGATAAATTGTGGTAACAAAAATTGTTTAGGGACGGACGAATCTTGAACAGCAATAAATAGGCGGAGAGGGTATTTGTATAAAATGGCCGAGATAAACATCTATTACGTTACCTTGGTGACCAATTCCTGAACTAAATACATTAAAGGTGAGTTGACCATTTCTTGTTTGCTCAGATACAGTAAGGCAGAACACAGCATCACTTCACAGCATTTACAGTCACCCTGTAATTATAAACAAAACACAGCATTTACAGTCACCCTGTAATTATAAACAAAACACAGAATTTACAGTCACCCTGTATTTATAAACAGAACACAGCATTTACAGTCACCCTGTATTTATAAACAGAACACAGCATTTACAGTCACACTGTAATTATAAACAGAACACATTTACAGTCACCCTGTAATTATAAACAGAACACAGTATTTACAGTCACCCTGTAATTATAAACAGAACACAGAATTTACAGTCACACTGTAATTATACACAGAACACAGAATTTACAGTCACCCTGTAATTATAAACAGAACACAGCATTTACAGTCACCCTGTAATTATAAACAGAACACAGCATTTACAGTCACCCTGTAATTATAAACAGAACACAGCATTTACAGTCACCCTGTAATTATAAACAGAACACAGTCATCCTGTAATTATAAACAGAACACAGAATTTACAGTCACCCTGTAATTATAAACAGAACACAGAATTTACAGTCACCCTGTAATTATAAACAGAACACATTTACAGTTACCCTGTAATTATAAACAGAACACAGCATTTACAGTCACCTTGTAATTATAAACAGAACACAGCATTTACAGTCACTCTGTAATTATAAACAGAACACAGAATTTACAGTCACCCTGTAATTATAAACAGAACACAGCATTTACAGTCACCCTGTAATTATAAACAGAACACAGCATTTACAGTCACCCTGTAATTATAAACAGAACACAGCATTTACAGTCACCCTGTAATTATAAACAGAACACAGCATTTACAGTCACCCTGTAATTATAAACAGAACACAGCATTTACAGTCACCCTGTAATTATAAACAGAACACAGCATTTACAGTCACCCTGTAATTATAAACAGAACACAGCATTTACAGTCACCCTGTAATTATAAACAGAACACAGCATTTACAGTCACCCTGTAATTATAAACAGAACACAGCATTTACAGTCACCCTGTAATTATAAACAGAACACAGCATTTACAGTCACCCTGTAATTATAAACAGAACACAGCATTTACAGTCACCCTGTAATTATACACAGAACACAGCATTTACAGTCACCCTGTAATTATAAACAGAACACAGCATTTACAGTCACCCTGTGATTATAAACAGAACACATTTACAGTCACTCTGTAATTATAAATAGAACACAGCATTTACAGTTACCCTGTAATTATAAACAGAACACAGCATTTACAGTCACCCTGTAATTATAAACAAAACACAGCATTTACAGTCACCCTGTAATTATAAACAGAACACAGAATTTACAGTCACCCTGTAATGATAAAGAGAACACAGAATTTACAGTCACCCTGTAATTATAAACAGAACACAGCATTTACAGTCACCCTGTAATTGTAAACAGAACACAGAATTTACAGTCACCCTGTAATTATAACCAGAACACAACATTTACAGGCACCCTGTAATTATAAACAGAATACAGAATTTACAGTCACCTTTCAATTATAAACAGAATACAGTCACAATGTAATTATACACAGAACACAACATTTACAGTCACCCTGTAATTATAAATAGAACACAGCATTTACAGTCACCCTGTAATTATAAACAGAACACATTTACAGTCACCCTGTAATTATAACCAGAACACAACATTTACAGTCATCCTGTAATTATAAACAGAACACAGAATTTACAGTCACCCTGTAATTATAAACAGAACACAGTCACCCTGTAATTATAAACAGAACACAGAATTTACAGTCACCCTGTAATTATAAACAGAACACAGAATTTACAGTCACCCTGTAATTATAAACAGAACACAGAATTTACAGTCACCCTGTAATTACAAACAGAACACAGTCACCCTGTAATTATAAACTTAACCAAATCAAACATACAGGTTACTCTGATCAGAAACTACTCCTACCAATCAGACAGCTATAAATCTAAAACACCCAGATGATTATTTTAGTCTCCCATACACAAAGAGAGACAACAACAATTCAGCCAACCAGTTTTCTCTTAACATAGATTCAGCCAACCAGAGTTTTCTACTGATACAGATTTGTGAACAACAAAGCCAAATTCAGCCAATCATGCTTTTTTACTTACAGATTTAGCCAACAATCTACCAATCAGATGGTAACAGACCTGATCATGCCCCTTTTTCTATACCTACTGGTGATAGTCTACAGAGGGCTCCTCTTTTATGGACCGTCTCCTTATCTAAGTACCACCTGGGAACAGAAATCCTTGAGTCCTCACTGGAGCAAGTCTGGAATGACAAGTACTGTATAACTACTGTAAAACTACAATATAAACAGATGTTTCTTTTGATACATAATGCAGCAGTAAAATGAATAAATTGTCAATATTAATATATCATATGCTATAATAGTACAGAATCCAGTTAAATATCTTTTTGTTCTATACATAGAATATCTTAAAGAATTACATAATTAACACCAGACCTTTTATAAAACTAAATATCATGGTAATTTATATGAACAAGAGATTTTAGCACCCAGCTAACACTGATCTATGTCAGTCAATAGAATGATATTAAAAACTTCTTATATTGTTTAGCAAAAACACACTTCAATTGTCAAATTAAACATGGCCACTGTATATGCAGAACTCAGAACCAAGAAACTGTCTGCCATCCTGTGCTTGGATTTGTAACAAAGTTAATATGCAGAACTCAGGACCATGAAGTCTCTGCAAGTTTAATTTAAGGAAGCAAGACCACATCTGTATTTCTGAGAAAGTGACAAATCCAAAATGGCAGCTTATCAGTCCTATTGTTTCCTGATCATTCACAAAGTGTGATTGATAAATCAATGTAGAGTTACAAAGAAGTTGAGACATCAGAGAGATTTCATCAGTACTTTCTGAGCAAAAGCGATAATTAATTTCAACTATCAATTCCAAGACGGCTGCCTGTATGTCATCTTGTTGACAAATCAATTCCAAAATTAAATATATACAACTAAAGTCCAAGAAAAACCTGCACGTGAAATTTGAGAAAGATTCCTTCAGTACAATCTGAGAAATAACTTCAACTATTAAAATCTAAGAGGGCTGCCTATCGGCCATCTTGTGGACAGGTCAGTCACAAAATACAATATGTACAATTAGGGCCCAAGGGAGTCCTGCATGTACAATATGTACAATTAGGGCCCAAGGGAATCCTACATGTACAATATGTATATAGATATAAAATTTAACAAAAATATCCCTTCAGTCTTTTCTGAGAAATAGTAGTAACAAATTTTAATTATCAAAATCCAAGATGGCTACCTGTCAGCCATCTTGTCGACGGGTCAGTCCCAAAATGCAATATGCACAATTAGGGCCCAAGGGAATCCTACATGTACAATATGTATATAGATATAAAATTTAACAAAGATCCCTTCAGTATTTTCTGAGAAATAGTAGTAACAAACATTAATTATCAAAATCCAAGATGGCCACCTGTCGGCCATCTTGTTGACTGATCGGTCCCAAAATGCAATATGCACAACTAGGGCCCTTACATAATTGTAACCCACAAATGGAATTTGAGACAGATCAGTACTTTATGAGAAAAAAACTTGAAGTGAAAAGAATTGCTATTGTTAAGAGACGGACGGAAGGACAGACAGAAGGACAGACGGATGGATGACAAAACACAGAACAGCCTTTATCTTATGATGGTGGGCTAATTAACTTGATTACCTTTTATCCTAACGTAATACAGGCCCTATAAGGCCTCTTTGGTAAAAAGTCGATTTTAGCTCATTTGACCCTTGTGACCTTGAATGAAGATTAAGGTCGTTTTTTTAACAAACCTTCATACCAGCATGCTACAGGCCCAATATCAGTATCAGCTAGGCTTTTGTTATTGAAAAGAAGTCATTTGAATGAACAATTTACAAACGGCAGACAGCGAATGGTAATGATAGAAGAAGCATGACTATATATACGTAATCCTGACCCTTTGGGTCAAATGACCTAAAAATATTGATAATAAAATATATTGAACATAACTTACCTCTGACTGGTTTGTTTCTATGATGTCCAGTATAGAAACGTCCAGAGAGGGATCGACCAGTCTGGCCAGGTCTACAGCCGACTCTAGTGTATCTATCTCTGTCTGGGTGAGGGAGAAAAACGCCACAGGTGTCCTCTGCCTCACTCTGTTCTCCTCTAGAGCACTCTCAAGTGACCTGTAGCACCCAGACTTGATCAGAATCTCATGCATTGTCTGGGTACAAAGGATGGTCTGAAAAAGTAACCAACATCTCATGTATTGTCTGGGTACAAAGGAAAAATAACCAACATCTCATGTATTGTCTGAGTACAAAGGAAAAAGTAACCAACATCTCATGTATTGTCTGGGTACAAAGGATGGTCTGAAAAAGTAACAAACATCTCATGTATTGTCTGGGTACAAAGGATGGTCTGAAAAAGTAACCAACATCTCATGTATTGTCTGGGTACAAAGGAAAAATAACCAACATCTCATGTATTGTCTGGGTACAAAGGAAAAATTAACAATTAAATGACGATTTGACACAATGGAGGTGTATAAATGGTATAAAACTGACAAACCTTGAGGTGAAGTTCTTCACTCACTGAGGCTATCTGATCAGCAGAGCTACTGTTTAACATTGGGAAGGCATTCTTACCAAACTCACTGAAAAGGATTGAAGGTCAAAAGGTCAAAAGGTCAAATATTGGAAGAAGATATTTTAATAAACATGGCACAAAAAAAAGTTAAAATAGTGGAAAGGTTCAAGCTAGGCAATAAGGTCTTAGGATTTTTAATAATTTATATTGCTTACTTAAGAAACTCGAATGCAATCTTCTTAGCTAAATCATCAGTCATATATTCTGCTGCATGGCGGATGTCTTTGTATCGTCTACAATAAAAATAAAAACAAATGTATTAATCAAATAAATGATCCTTTTTGTTTGTACTATAGAGAATAAAGCATTCTTGTTGTTTTGTTTCTATTGAATGAAAAAAAAATGTTCTGGAAAAATTGATGTTATTGTGATAACAGGGACATTAGCATACTGTAAACTATTTTCCTTCTGTTGTTACAACAACAGAATTTTTCAGCTTCCATTTTAAAACAAGTTTGTGAAGATTCATGGATTTGAAAACTGATTGGAAATTCCTATCAGTATCTTTTGAAAATTTACTTGGTTGACCTTTCGGATGACCAATGACGACGGACAAAAGGCAATAATAGCATAAGTCACTAAAGACTTCATCTCAGTTGACCTCAAATATTCCTCCATAAATCAATAAAAAGATAATATTCCTTTTTATTAACATTTACTTGTCACTTCTACTATATAAACTAACAAACTTAGGCAAATTGAAGTGTATTATGGCATAACTGACACCCAAAACGCCTTTTAATCACTGAATCCTCCATATCTCTTCTTACACAGTGACCTTACTCAGACTTGAGGAGGTTGAAGTAACGGTTGATAAGCTCTGGTTTCTTCTTGATCGCTTGAAGCCATATACCACTCATCTGTATCATAAAAAACACCACTAATCATTTATCTTGTAATCACATAAAAAACACAACTAATCATTTATCTCGTAATGACATAAAAAACACAACTAATCATTTATCTCGTAATCTCATAAAAAACACAACTAATCATTTATCTCGTAATGAACGCCGTCCTGAAACCCGTGAAATAGATACATGGTGAGTTTATTAGAAGCGTGACAGAAACGGCTGTCCCTAAACCCAGTGAAATAGATCATATGGTGAGTTTATTAGACCGTGACAGAAATGCCGTCCCTAAACCCAAGTGAAATAGATCACATGGTGAGTTTATTAGACCGTGACAGAAACGCCGTCCCTTAAAACCCAGTGAAATAGATCACATGGTGAGTTATTAGACCGTGACAAGAAACGCGTCCGTATACCTAGTGAAATTAGACACATGGTGAGTTTATTAATATGTTTGAAAATACTCACTGCATATTTCGTTGCCTGCTTACTTCAATTGTGCTTTTTTGGGTCTTTTGCAAATTTGTCAGCATTCAAATTTCCAAACGGTGACATTTATATTTTGAAAAACGTCGTCCGCCACACAACTTGTTTGCCAGTGAACAGCGCATTAGCGACAGTGACGTCAAATGGCATAATTTGTGCCCGGAGGCTAAAGCCAATGAAAAAGAGAAAAAAGTCACGTTATGTTCTAATGTATTATTTGGTGTAAGGAGAATAATATTTATAAACAATTACACCAATATTTAGATTGCTAGATTGTCATAACATGTCAGGTGGAGCAATAAAAGGTCCTCTGGGCCTCATGTTACATATGACCTACAGTTAAAGCATAAACTGACTTGTTTTACGAGATAAATGATTAGTTGTTGTATTTTATGTGATTACGAGATAATATTAGTTGGTGTTTTTTATTGTGATTAAGAGATAAATGATTAGTTGGTGTTTTTTATGTGTATTACGAAGATAAATGATTAGTTGTGTTTTTTATGTGATTAAGAGATAATGATTAGGTTGTGTTTTTTATGTGATTACGAGATAAATGATTAGTTGTGTTTTTATACATGATTAGTTGTGATTGATTTGCGAAATAAATGATTAGTTGTGTTTTTTATGTATTACGAAGATAAATGATTAGTTGTGGTTTTTTATGTGATTAAGAGATAAAGTGAATTAGTTGTGTTTTTTTATGTGATGTACGAGATAAAATGATTAGTTGTTTTTTTTATGTGATTACGAGATAAATGATTAGTTGTGTTTTTATGTCATTATGAGATAAAGTGATAGTTGTGTTTTTATGTGATTACGAGATA
>SAYR01031597.1:14615-37153 GCA_004382745.1 Argopecten irradians irradians
GTTAACGTTCATTGCTTACAGGTATTGTATGTATGTAACACAAATTATAGCCAATCAGATCAGGTACATAATTACCCCATGGAGTGAGCAGTAACCAGTCGTTGTACAGGTACTTGTATTATGTTTTTTGTAACAATATTATACGGGCAAAAACTGAGCAATATACATGATGAGATCAGGTATCCTGAGTACTGTTAACAGTCTATGATCGTTTGTTACTAGGTATTCGTGAACAATTATAGGCAAATCGTATACCATAGGAGTAGTCAGTTAACAGTCGTTGTTACCGGTTATTGTGTTGATGTAACAATATAAGGCAACTTCTAAACATGGGACTGTTAACAGTCATTGTTACAGGTATTGTTCTTGTAATAAATTATAGGCAATCTATACATGGAGTGTTAACAGTCATTGTTACAGGTATGTTTTTTTTTGTAAACAATTATAGGCAAATCTACTACATGGTAGGTTAACCCAAGTCATTGTTACAGGGTATTGCTTGTAACAATTATAGGCAATCTATACATGGAGTGTTAACCAGTCATCTTGTTACAGTATTGTGTAACAATTATAGGCAATCTAAACATTGGAAGTGGTAAACAGTTCATTGTTACAGGTTATTGGTGCAACAATTATAAGGCAATCTATAACATGGCAAGTGTTAACAGTCGTTGTTACAGGTATTGTTAACAATTATAGGCAATCTATACATGGCAGTGTTAACAGTCATTGTTACAGGAATTGATGTAACAATTATAGGCAATCTATACATGGATGTTAACAGTCATTGTTACAGGTATTGTGTAACAATTATAGGCAATCTAACATGGAGTGTTAAAACAGTCATTGTTACAAAAGGTATTGTGTAACAATTATAGGCAATCATATAACATGGAGCTGTTAACAGTCGTTGTTACAGGTATGTGTAACAATTATAGGCAATCGTATACATGGAGTGTTAACATCTGTTGTTACAGTATTGATGTAACAATTATAGGCAATCTTAACATGCGAGTGTTAACAGTCACATTGGTTACCAGGTTATTGTGTAACAATTATAGGCAATCCTATACATGGAGTGTTACAGTGGTTGTTACAGGTATTGTGTAAACAATTATAGGCAATCTAAAAAAACATGGAGTGTTTAACATTCGTTGTTACAGGTATTCTGTGCTAATAATTATAGGAAATCATAAAGGTAGGTTGAAGATGCTCCACTGCTGCACAAATGGTATTTTTTCTCAATCAAAAACAGGAGCAGACGATTTAGTATTTTTCTTTCAGTTACAAAAGCTTACTACTTTACACATTACCCACCCATGGAAAAAGTTTGGACCTTCAAATTTTACTTCAGATAAAAGATCAAAAAATAATTAATTGCATCCCTGAAAAAAAATTCGTTACACTATGTTCCTATATGGAATGAATAGTACTGATTGGTCATGCACCGAAAGCAAAATAAATTAATCTTGGAATTACTTTTTGTGTTAATTTAACATATGTATACACGATTAAACAACCAATAATGCTAAAAGATGGGTATCATTAATTGCTCTGTTATTTAAATAATTATAGGGCAATCTAAAGTAGTGTTTAAAAGATTTGTTTAGTTTTGTTTAGTTCTATTAACGCCAGGGTCATGTAAGGACGTGCCCAGGTGTGTTGGTGGAGGAAAGCGGAGTTACCGCGAGAAAAAACCACCGGCCAGCTGGTCAATACCTTGGCAACTGCCCCACATGGGATTCGAACCCTCATCCCAGAGGTGAAGGCGCGTGTGGTAATATGTCGGGACATGTTAAAGAATGCTTCCACCACAGACACAACATAAAACATTACTTCAATCACTTAAACAATAACTTGATGTCAATTCATTAACATGTACTATAATGTGTCTAATAACACAACAAATAACAATAAAAACCATTTCTGTACCCAATCAGTACTTCATTCTATAATATAGGGCATAGTGTCAGGAATTAAAAAAAAAATTAAATTACAATGCTATAATCTTTTTAAATTTTTTATATCAAAGTAAAATAAGAAGCTTCAATGTTTTCAATGGTGGTAAAATGCGTGCTTTAAATTAAGTAACTTTTGTAACCAAAGAAAAACACCTTAAAATTTGTCTGCCTCCTTGTTTTGCATAGAGAAAAAATATACCATTCGACAGCCGTTGTCTGATGATGTTAACATCTCTTGTTGATTAACAAGGAAAATTTAATTGCTAATTACGCAGCAAACTTTTAACCATGTAAAATTCACCCATGCATATATCAAAAGTGTGTATAGAGATATAACGAAAATCGCGAAAATGTTTACCAGTTGCAAATTAGGAAAATAGACATAATTAAAATATATCCACGGTTAGTCCTGATGAAAAATAACAGACGGAAATGTCTGCATTAATGAAAGTGCCTTAAACAGAATTGGAATCGGAACATTGTTAACAATTATATCAAAAGGTTATAATAATTTAATATATATTAATAAAGTTTGTATAGTTTAAATTAGTTCTTCTCCTTCTTTCCTTGTACTGTGGCTTTAATTCAAATATTCTACTCTCTATGATGTAAGGGACCGGACCTGATCATGTGACCCATATTAATGTGTAGAGATGCTATTAAACAATTGGAATTCTGTAGGTAGAGGAAATTATTAAGTTTTTTATTTCAGAAAGATGTGATGATGAATCGCATGAGTTGGCAGGAACAAAATAAATAGTAAGTGGGAAAAAACAGTTAATAAATTTAAAATAGGCAATTTGTGTATCATCCCAAAAAAAGGATGTAATCTTGATAGAATTAAATATATTTTACAAAATTAATCCTTCCATTTTAAAAGTAAATGTACAATACAAAAAATTAAGAGCACTGGGATAGCCTGCTCAACTACTCAGGAAGTTTGAAAAAAAAAGTTTTACGAAAAATATGTGGAAAGAATTAGTCCCATAAATATTCATGTTAATTTCGAGATCATATAAAAGTATGTGAAATCACATTTACCACATGTGTAGTAACCCTGGTCAATACTAGGCCGCCAATATATCGCTCGGCTAGAGAGAACTTCTCTTTAGCCTCGATCGTTTGAGGTCAGACTAGTAATCCAGAGGTCCCGAGTTCGATCCCTGGCAAGAGGCATGGTAATAAAAATTTATCTTAAAATTCCTGCTACCCTGTTACATGTGTTTTTTTGATGTTTCAGTGTTGTCCAGGCTTCTGATACTTGTACCACCATTTACACAGCGTCAATGACTGGAACACATATGTAAGTCCAGCTGTTTCAACTTATTTTTATTAAAATGGAGATATTATAATAGGACAGTGTGCCCATTTTCATTTCAACATATTATTAATAACAAATTATTAAAGGGATCTGACAAACAGGCAAGTCCTATATAAGTCATTCTTCCCGCCCGGAGGTTTTGACATTGCATACATTATTTTACATACATAAATAGACAATATTACAGGATTAATGTAACGTGAATATATAACATATTAAACAATCACCATACATACCCCTCTCCTCACACACATACACACATAGTGTAGCTTTACTCAATTCAATCGTTAAAGATAATAAGAAATAAACTTACATCAGAAAGATTAGCATATGATATTCATAAATAAGTATATTATTTATGTAAGTATATGACTAAAATAACAAATTTAACAGGATAGCTAGGATTAATTGAATCTGTTAGTGGCAGAGATATAATTAGTCACATTAGAAAGGATGAATCTGATTTCTCTTCAATATAGATAATTGGGTATCACCAGATGTTAATAGTTTAGAAGGAGATATGATTGAAATGCATTAGCAATGTTAGTAATAAAGTGTCTGGATGTCCAGTAAAAAGAGGACAAAAGAATAAAAATAGTATCCAAGCATTTTCACAAAGCAGCGCCACAGGAACAAGCAGGGTCATCCAATAAGGTGGTCTTTATATTTGTCAAAGTTTAGATTCGCTTCGGCATTATTACGTAAAATTGGGACATAGTATTATATTAAGTTTTCTGGATTACAGGAGGTTGAAGTTAACAGCATTACTATTTAGAGTGTGTTGGATACGTTTTATTTAAAATTCTTTTTTAAAAGCTACTAAGAGTTAGGCGATGAGGCAATAGAATGGTGCAAGATTATTCCATGGCGCATTGTATCGGGAAAGAAAACTACGGTCATAGTGCATGTTCTGGATGGAGGAATATAAAAGAATCTATTTAGTGCGAAGTCCGGTGATTAACATTATTATTAATATAGGCGTTCATAAGAGTGTGATATAGAAGTTCAGCTGTTAAGTGATTAATTATTTTGTACATTAAAATGAGTTTATGTCTATTACGTCTATCTTTTAATTTTTCAAACCCAGATCATAATATTAATATTTGATGAGGACGTTCCACTTCTGCAGGCAGTAATAATTTTTATTGCATCAATTTGGACAGATTCAAGAAGTTTTTCGTCTCCAATATTACAGCTTATCCCACACCAGAAGAGGCATATTCTAAGATGGGGCGGATGACAAAGAGGAGACTATAAAGGCATTCCCAAACGATTTCCTGTCAATTTGTGTTTAAGCATGCGCAAATTATAAGTCTTTTTTACAAGCAGTATTCATATATATATTTAATAATGATCACCCCAAGCTTCCATTTGAGTTAAAAATAACACCAAGGTATGTTTGTGGAAAACATGCTTCATTAATTATTTGATTATTAAAGATAAGTGCGTGGGATGTATCTCTTTTTCCTTGAAACAGATAAAGCAACAGTTTTCTGTGGATTAAAATGAATTTTCCAAAAGTTTAGCCCAATTATAAATTGGCGATTCTAAGTTCATCGTTGAGATCATTTAGCTGGGGTAATAACATCTTCATCAACTATAACATAAAGGTGATGTATCAATCAGCAAAAGTTTTACATAGTATTAATTTCATGATGATGTCATTAATAAAAAGAAGAAAAAAGGAAAGGACCAAGAACAAGAGCCTTGGGGAACACCAGCAGAAATGGATTAAAATTTGGACATTATAACCTTCAAAGATAACTCGTTGTTTCCTGTTCAGTAAATAGCTCTCAAACCATTTGTAAAGATTGCCGAAATACCATATTTTTTTAAGTTTATTAAAGGAAGTCTTTGTGCCATACCCTATCAAAAGCCTTAACTAATATCTGCAAAAAAGACTAATCTAATATCTTTACCATTATTCTAAGGTTTTTGGAAAATTACATTTCATAAATAGAAATAAAGTTGATTGACAGTTGATCCCTACGTATGAAATCCAGACTGATTCTCACTTATGATATATGTTTCGTTACAAAAGTTAAATACAATATTTAAAAATAATTTTTTCTAATATTTACTTTAGACAGAAGAATAGCAATAGGTCCTTTGTAGTTACTTGGGATCATCAACAGAACCTTTACCCTTTTATTAAATAGCAGTAACATATTAGGATTTTCCAACGAGTGTGGTACCTTCCCAGTTAAAATGTTTTCTTGAAATAGTAATTTCAGAGGTGTTAAATATAGAAGCGTGCAAGATTTATTATTATTGTAGGAGAAAACATTATCAGCGTCTCCAGCAGGGCTTGTTAAGTTTTATTTAGGACAGTGTGCCTTACTTGTCATATTACAAATTACCAACATTTAACTGACACAAATTAATTAACGTATTTTGATGCTTAGAAATTTCAAAATGGTGAATTAAAACTAAACTTATGCATAAAGCAGATTTTTTAATATATCCATACATGTATAATTAAGTAGTCAATGGACACAATGTTTAATACAGGTCCTACGTCACTTGGGCAGATGTATATGCTATGCTTCTTTTGGCTTAAAGTCGGCTTACAGTTGATATTTCTCCACGAGGAGACCTGGGAATGATTCCTGGTCAGACCAACTTGGACAGGAACATTTATTTAGTACATGTATGGTTACAATTTTCCCTGTTCTTCTATTACATGTAAGATTAATACAAAGGGAATAGATATTTTCATATAATATTACAAGTATATTGTAGACTAATTTACTAAGGGTAATTAAATTGGCACAATGGTTAGTATGCTTAAGGATTGTAAGCAGGAATATGATCTTCTAATTTCATTGTGTTTCTTAAAACTTATATATACAAATGTATATATTAAACCATATATGACTAAGACCGTTGATTTAATTTTTAAACATTTTTTTAAACAGCTTCCCAGATTTTCTGTTCCACTTCAGTCCTCCTAAAGAGCAGTGTAAAAAACCAACTAGGTATGTGATGAAGTACTTAGTTATAGTTACTGGATTATCTCCTACCTGACTCGTCTAATTGAGTAAAAGTACACTTTAGTTATAGGTTCTGTGATTAACCACCTACCTGACTCCGTCTATTGAGGTAAAAGTACACTTAGTTATAGTTACTGGATTATCTCTTACTGACTCCGTCTATTTGAGTAAAAGTACACTTAGATTATAGTTACTGGATTACTCTCCTAACTGACTCCGTCTATTGAGTAAATACACTTAGTTATAGTTACTGGATTAACCACCTTACCTGGACTCCGTCTATTGGAGTAAAAGTACACTTTGTTATAGTTACTGGATTAACCACCTACCTGACTCCGCGTCTATGAATAGAATAGTAAATACTGATAACCACCTATATGTTAGTTGAGTATCACTAAGTTGTATTACCACCTACCTACTCTCAGGAATCACTTAGCATTACTGATATCTCCATGCTCCGCATTGAGAAAAGCATTATTTAATATGTTCATACAGTCTATAGTTAATCATTAGTTATTACTGATTAACACTACTGAACGCTGTAATATACACGCATTACTGTTATCTCTACTACCCGTCTATGAGTAACCACTAATATTAGAACACCTATCTCTTTATTAAGTACACTTATTATAGTTACTGTCATTCAACTGCTTGCCTAATGGTAAGCACTGTTAGTCGCTCCTTCCTGGACTCCGTCTATTTGCTATGCAGATATCATATTCAAAACAAGACTTAGCTTACTATTAAACTTATTTTTTCATACAATAAAGTCATTTAACACAATCTTTTAAGCTGGTTTTCAACTTTATATATAACAAATATATTTTGGTGTGTACTCAGGCAGTTTACTGCTGGACGAACCCTGTCTGGACAGCTATATGTTAAAGGATTGTGGGTCTCTGATCTCACTGGGACCAAGATCTGGCCGCTGGTGTTAACTTTTCACCACGCTTCAACTGGGACCGTGACAGAAATGCCGATCCCTAAACCCATGAGATAGATCACATGGTGAGTTTATTAGACCGTGACAGAAACGGCGTCCTAAACCCAGTTAAAATAGAATCACATGGTGAGTTTATTAGACCGTGACAGAAATGCGTCCCTAAAACCCAGTGAAATAGATCACATGGTGAGTTTATTAGACACGTGACAGAAATGCCGTCCTAAAACCAGCTGAAATAGATCACATGGTGAGTTTATTAGACCTGACAGAAATGCTGTCCCTAAACCAGTGAAAAGATCACATGGTTGAGGTTTATTAGACTCGTGTCAGAAATGGCGTCCCTAAACTCAGTGAAATAGATCACATGGTGAGTTTATTAGGACCGTCGACAGAAACGCCGTCCCTAAACTCAGTGAAATAGATCACATGGTGAGTTTATTAGACCATGACAGAAACGCCGTGCCTTTATACCCAGTGAAATAGATCACATGGTGAGTTTATTTGATGCTGACAGAAACGGGCGTCCCTAAACCCAGTGAAATAGATCACATGGTGAGTTTTATTAGACCGTGACAGAAAACGGCGTCCCTAAACCCCAGTGAAATAGATCACATGGTTAGTTTATTCGACCGTGACAGAAACGCCGTCCCTAAACCCAGTGAAATAGATCACATGGTGAGTTTATTAGACCGTGACCAGAAACGCCGTCCCTAAACCCAGTGAAATAGATCACATGGTGATTTAGTAAAGTTGGAAAATTACTCACTGGATGATTTGTTTGCCGACGGCGTCTTTTGCAAATTGTCAGCATTTCAAATCGGTCCCTTAAACCGTGACGAACTTATTAGATGTAACTTTATTCGTAAATGAACGTGAAAATAGACTGTTTTCGTGCCTGTCCCATGCAAATCAAAGCACATGTGTTAGGACCGTTCGCACCTCACATGTGCAAGTGACAGCGCAGTTACGGACAAGTTGACGTCAATTGGCAAAGTTGACTGCCCGGAGGCTGCAGGCCAATGAAAACGAGAAAAAAGTCACGTTATGTTCTAATGTATTATTTGGTGTAAGGAGAATAATATTTATAACAATTTACACCAATATTTAGATTGCTAGATTTGTCATAACATGTCAGGTGAGCAATAAAGGTCCTCTGGGCCTCATGTTACATATGACCTACAGTTAAAGCCATAAACTGACTTGTTACGAGATAAATGATTAGTTGTTGTTTTTTATGTGATTACGAGATAAATGATTAGTTGTGTTTTTTATGTGATTACGAGATAAATGATTAGTTGTGTTTTTTATGTGATTACGAGATAAATGATTAGTTGTGTTTTTTATGTGATTACGAGATAAATGATTAGTTGTGTTTTTTATGTGATTACGAGATAAATGATTAGTTGTGTTTTTTATGTGATTACGAGATAAATGATTAGTTGTGTTTTTATGTGATTACAAGAATAAATGATTAGTTGTGTTTTTTATGTGATTACAAGGATAAATGATTAGTTGTGTTTTATTACGAAGAAAATGATTAGTTGTGTTTTATTACGAGATAAATGATTAGTTGTGTTTTTATGTGATTAAGAGATAAATGATTAGTGTGTTTTTTATGTGATTACGAGATAAATGATTAGTTGTGTTTTTTATGTGATTAAGAGATTAAATGATTAGTTGTGTTTTTTATGTGATTACAAGATAAATGATTAGTTGTGTTTTTTATGTGATTACGAGATAAATGATTAGTTGTGTTTTTTATGTGATTACGAGATAAATGATTAGTTGTGTTTTTATGTGATTACGAGATAAATGATTTAGTTGTGTTTTTTTATGTAATTATTGAGCATAAATGATTAGTTGTTTTTTTATGTGATTACGAAGATAAATGATTAGTTGTGTTTCTTAATGTTGATTTAAGAGATAAATGATTAGTTGTGTTTTTTTTATGTGATTACGAGATATGATTAGGTTGTGTTTTTATTACGAGCATAAATGATTAGTGTGTTGTTTTTCTGTGAATTACGAGATAAATGATTAGTTGTGTTTTTTATGTGATTACGAGATAAATGATTAGTTGTGTTATTATTACGAAGATAAATGATAGTTGTGTTTTTTATGTGATACGAGATAAATGGTTTAGTGTTTTTTATGTGATTACGAGATAAATGATTAGTTTGTGTTTTTATTGTGATTACGAGATAAATGATTTTAGTTGTGTTTTATTACGAGGATAAATGATTAGTGTGTTTTTTTATGTGATTAAGAGCGATAAAGATTAGTTTGTTGTTTTTATGTGATTCGAGATAAAGATGTAGTTTGTGTTTTTTATGTGATTACGAAGATAAATGATTAGTTGTGTTTTTATTACGAGATAAATGATTAGTTTGCTGTTTTTTATTGTGATTACGAGATAAATTGATTAGTGTGTTTTTTTATGTGATTACGAGATAAATGATTAGTTGTGTTTTTTATGGTGATTACGAGAGATAAATAGATTAGTTGTTGTTTTTATGTGATTACGAGATAAAATGATTAGTTGTTGTTTTTATGTGATTACGAAGATAAATGATTAGTTGTGTTTTTTATGTGATTTACGAGATAAATTATTGTGTTTTTTTGTGAATTACGGATAAATGATTAGTTGTGTTTTTTATGTGATTACGAGATAAATGATTAGTTGTGTTTTTTATGTGATTACGAGATAACATGATTAGTTGTGTTTTTTTCTGTCACGGTCTAATAAACTCACCATGTGATCTATTTCACTGGGTTTAGGGACGGCGTTTCTGTCACGGTCTAATAAACTCACCATGTGATCTATTTCACTGGGTTTAGGGACGGCGTTTCTGTCACGGTCTAATAAACTCACCATGTGATCTATTTCACTGGGTTTAGGGACGCCGTTTCTGTCACGGTCTAAAAAACTCACCATGTGATCTATTTCACTGGGTTTAGGGACGCCGTTTCTGTCACCGTCTAATAAACTCACCATGTGATCTATTTCACTAGGTATAAGGACAGTGTTTCTGTCATGGTCTAATAAACTCACCATGTGATCTATTTCACTGGGTTTAGGGACGGCGTTTCTGTCACGGTCTAATAAACTCACCATGTGATCTATTTCACTGAGTTTAGGGACGGCGTTTCTGACACGGTCTAATAAACTCACCATGTGATCTATTTCACTGGGTTTAGGGACAGCATTTCTGTCACGGTCTAATAAACTTACCATGTGATCTATTTCACTGGGTTTAGGGACGGCATTTCTGTCACGGTCTAATAAACTCACCATGTGATCTATTTTACTGGGTTTAGGGACGCCGTTTCTGTCACGGTCTAATAAACTCACCATGTGATCTATCTCACTGGGTTTAGGGATGGCATTTCTGTCACGGTCCAGTTGTAGCGTGGTAAAGTTAACACCAGCGGCCAGATCTTGGTCAGTGAGATCAGAGACCCACAATCCTTTAACATATAGCTGTCCAGACAGGGTCTCGTCCAGCAGTAAACTGCCTGAGTACACACCAAATATATATTGTTATATATAAAGTGAAAACCAGCTTAAAAGATTGTGTTAAATGACTTTATTGTATGAAAAATAAGTTTTAATAGTAAGCTAAGTCTTGTTTGAATATGATATCTGCATAGCAATAGACGGAGTCAGGTAGGAGATGAACCAGTAACTATAACTAAGTGTACTTTTACTCAATAGACGGAATCAGGTAGGTGGTTAATCAGTAACTATAACTAAGTGTACTTTTACTCAATAGACGGAATCAGGTAGGTGGTTAATCAGTAACTATAACTAAGTGTACTTTTACTCAATAGACGGAGTCAGGTAGGAGATAATCCAGTAACTATAACTAAGTGTACTTTTACTCAATAGACAGAGTCAGGTAGGAGATAATCCAGTAACTATAACTAAGTGTACTTTCATTCACATACCTAGTTGGGTTTTTACACTCTCTTTAGGAGGCTGAAGGAACAGAAATCTGGGAAGCTGTTTAAAAAATGTAAAAATTAAATCAACGGTCTTGTCATATATGGTTAATATATACATGTATATATAAGTTTAAGAAAAACAATGAAATTAGAAGAATCATATTTCTGTCTTACAATTCATTAAGCATACTAACCATGTCCAATTTAATTACCCTTAGTAAATTAGTCTACATATACTTGTAATATTATATGATAAATATCTATTCCCTTTGTATAACTCTTACATGTATAGAAGAACAGGGAAAATTGTAACATACATGTACTAAAATAAATATTCCTGTCAAGTGGTCTGACCAGGAATCATATCCAGGTCTCCTGTGAGAAAATCACTGTACTACCGACTTTAAGCCAAAGAAGCATAGCATATACATCTGCCGAGTGACGTAGACTGTATTTAACATGTGTCTCATTGACTACTTAATTTATACATGTATGGATATATTAAAAAAATCTCTTTATGCCATAAGTTTAGTTTTATCACCATTTTGAATTTCTACACAAAATACTTATTAATTTGTGTCAGTTAATGTTGGTAATTTGTATATGACAAGTAAGCACACTGTCTATATATATCTCCATTTATAAAATAAGTGAAACAGCTGGACTTACATATGTGTTCCAGTCATTGACGCCTGTGATGGTGGTACAAGTATCAGAAGCCTGGACAACACTGAAACATCAAAACACATGTAACAGGGTACAGGATTTGCAATAAATTTATTACCTGCCTCTGCCAGGGATCGAACTCGGGACCTCTGGATTACTAGTCTTACGCTCAACCGATCGAGCTAAAGAGAAGTTCTCTCTAGCCGAGCGATATATTGCGGCTAGTGTTGACCAGGGTTACATACACATGTATATGTGATTTCACATACTTTTATATGATCTCGAAATTAGCATGAAATATTTATGGGACTAATTCTTTCCACCATATTTTTCGTAAAACTTTTTTTCACTCCTGAGTAGTGAGCAGGCTATCCAGTGCTCTTATTTTTTGTATTGTACATTTACTTTTAAATGAAGATTAATTTTGTAAAATATATTTAATTCTAAATCAAGATTACATCCTTTTTGATGATACACATTGCCCATTTTAATTATTACTGTTTTTTCCCACTTACTATTTATTTTGTTCTGCCAACTCATCAGATTCATCATCACATCTTTCTGAAAATAAAAACTTAATAAATTCCTCTACCTACAGAATTCCATTGTTTAATACATCTCTACACATTATATGGTCACACAGGTTCGGTCCTTCTTACATCACAGAGAGATAGATATTTGATTAAAGCCACAGTACAGGAAAGAAGGAAAGAAAGTAAATAAAAAACCTTACAAACTTTATATTATATTAAACTTATTTTACCTTTATATGTTCCATGTTCCAATTCAATTCTGTTTAAGGCACTTTCAATTAATGCAGACATTTCCGTCTGTATTTTTCATCAGGACTACCGTGGATATATTTTAATTATGTTTATTTTCCTAATTTGCACATGTAAACATTTCGCGACTTTGTTATATCTCTATACACACTTTTATTATGCATGGGTGAATTTTACATGGTTAAAAGTTTGCTGCGTAATTAGCATTAATTTCCATGTTAATCAACAGAGATGTTACACCGCTGTCGAATGGTATATTTTTTCTCTATCAAAAACAGGAGCAGACAAATTAGATTTTTTCTTTGGTTACAAAAGTTACTTAATTTACACCATTACCACCATTGAAAACATTGAGCTTCTTATTTTACTTTGATATAAAAATTTAAAAAATTATACATTGTAATTTTTTTTTTTTTAAATTCCCTGGCACTATGCCCTATATTATAGAATGAAGTACTGATTGTACACAAATGGTTTTTATGTATTTTTGTGTTAATTAGACACATATATACATGTACCATGATTGAACATCAGTTATTGTTTAAGTAATGAGTATGTTTATGTTGTGTCTGTGGTGGAGCATCTTTAACATGTCCCGACATATTACCACACGCCCTTCACCTCTGGGATGAGGGTTCGAATCCCATGTGGGGCAGTTGCCAGGTATTGACCGCTGGCCGGTGGTTTTTCTCCGGGTACTCCGCTTTCCTCCACCAACACACCTGGCACGTCCTTACATGACCCTGGCTGTTAATAGAACTAAATAAAACTAAACAAATCTTTAACACTACTTTAGATTGCCTATAATTATTACATAACAGAGCATTAATGATACCCATCACTTTAGCATTAATTGGTGTTTAATCGTGTATACATATGTTAAATTAACACAAAAAGTAATTCAAATTAATTTATTTTGCTTTCGGTGCATGCCCAATCAGTACTTCATTCCATATAGGACATAGTGCTACGAATTTTTTTTCGGGATGCAATTAATTATTTTTTATCTTTTTATCTTGAGGTAAAATTTGAAGGTCAAACTTTTCAATGGTGGTAATGGTGTAAAGTAGTAACTTTTGTAACTGAAGAAAAATACTAAATCGTCTGCTCCTGTTTTTGATTGAGAAAAAATACCATTTGTCAGCAGTGGAGCATCTTCAACACTACTTTAGATTGCCTATAATTATTACACAATACCTGTAACAATGTACTTTAGATTGCCTATAATCATTACACAATACCTGTAACAACGACTGTTAACACTCCATGTTTAGATTGCCTATAATTATTACACAATACCTGTAACAACCACTGTTAACACTCCATGTTTAGATTGCCTATAATTATTACACAATACCTGTAACAATTACTGTTAACACTCCATGTTTAGATTGCCTATAATTGTTACACAATTCCTGTAACAACGACTGTTAACACTCCATGTTTAGATTGCCTATAATTATTACACAATACCTGTAACAATGACTGTTAACACTCCATGTTTAGATTGCCTTTAATTGTTACACAATACCTGTAACAACGACTGTTAACACTCCATGTTTAGATTGCCTATAATTATTACACAATACCTGTAACAACGACTGTTAACACTTTCTCTCCAAATTCTTCATTATGTATCAAATCAAACATCCATCGGTCCTTCGATGTTTCCATGGTAACCAGGTGTCCATTCCTCACCAATGCTAGTGCCCCAACCTTTAACCCTTCTCCAAACTGACCAATGACCTCTTTGTTTGAAGACTTGCCACTGTATCCTAGCAACAAGATTTTCTTATGGAGCTCAGTGCAGCCATTAATTAGATACAGTTTACTTCCAAGTTTTTTGTAAATTAATCGTCCAAGTATGACTTCCTTTAATGTGTCTGAGTCCACCAAACAGGCTTTAAACACTTGACAAAACATGTCAGTTTTCTCCTGTAATAAACAAACAAACAAATCTGGGGTACATATATATAATTTACATTTTCACTACAGTCCTACTATGTAACCTTACCAAGCGCAGTTGGCAGTCATATAGACTATGAACTGCAATCAATTATTATGACGTGGTTATCATTGTGATGTCATAATTGTTGTGCCAGTGATCACGGAAAATGGCTGTTCAAATGGCTGTTCCATTGTTAATGATAACGAATGATTAATACATTTATAGATGGAAAATTCCTTGGCATTACAACATAAAATTGTAACCAAGCGTAAATATAAGCATTATATAGCGCATTTCATGGAATTTGCCTTTGTCCAGTTGGCATTCATATTGGCTATAGAATGCCAACTGAAAGACGTTCAATGCTTAAATGTTTGTGTAAAATGTCTTGCATTGAAGCATACCACCAGACTATAAACCCACCTGGTCACTCCTTATTTGGGAACAAGTAAATCTTAAACTAATTTACTCTCATTCTCTTTTATGGGAGATGAAGATGTTGGTAGACTGTTAGAAATGTCAAATTACTATTATATAGTTAACTCATTCTTTCCATACAAATGAAGTCATACCCGACAAGAGGCCCATTGGGCCTTAACAGTCATATGTTTATTGGCAAAATACAACACTATCGTAGTGGCAAACAATGAAGGCAATACAAAATAACTCTTTTAATAGAAGTTCAGGTTCTGATATATTTGATGAATTGGACCTTGAATGAAGGTCATTCATTTTAATAAATATGTGTCCCTTGATCCCCACCATGCTACAAGTCCAATATCAGGCCTCTAGACCTCTGAGTTATTTACAAGAAGTTGTTTAAAGATTTTAGTCTATTTGACTCCTATGACCTTGAATAAAGATCAAGGTCATTCATTTGGAAGAAAACCTTGGTAACTCTTCATCCCAGCATGCTACAGGCCAAATACCAGTACCCTGAGCATTTCGGTTATTGAGAGGAAGTTGTTTGAATGAAAAGTTTACGCACGGCGGACGGCTCACAAGGACGGATGATGCATGATGACAATAGGTTGTCCTGACCCTTTGAGCCTAATAAAAATGCACCTACCTCACAGAACATCACTTCATACTTAGAGATCAGGGATAGACCTCTTTGACTAACAGAATCATATATCCCATCATGCCAGTTCTGCACCAGTTCCCGAACACCTTCCCATGATCCCCAGCTGGAGGCATATCTCGCAGTCAAGGTCAGTGCTATCTGCCTACTGTTTCCATGGTGACTGGTAGCTGTTGTCATAATGCTGCTCAAATCTTATGTTATTTCAGGCTGAAAACAAAGTCATTGTCATAATTCCATATTTTCATATCACAACTTTCCACATTTTCATTCATTACTTTCTTTTTGATAATCATCAATCTCACTGAGAGACCACACCACGCTACACCAACGCTTTCGTTAAGGAGCCTAGATCAAGTCTCAATTTGCAAAACTTGTTTATACTAGTCAAATGAAAAATAAAAAGTTGTGCTCACTTGTGAAATGTATTGGTGCCGAAGTTCTCAGATTTGTTGGCACAACAGGTTTTACCAGGGGACACAACTCTTTATTTTCGAATGACTTGTACATGTACATAATTACATACATGTATTTCTCAAATTCATAGGTAAATTCAGACTTAAAGTTTCAGGGTACCCGCAAAAATAGTGTTACATGGAATACAGCAAACACATCTGAAAAAGGAGACACAACTCTCTATGTTTATTTATTTTGTACAGTATATCATCCTTCTCATACGTGTTGGCACCAACACATTCCGTAAGGGGACACAACTCGCTTGTTGTTAAAATAAATATGGTATAGTCATGCACTCATAGCTAGAATATTTATTATCATCGTAAAAGCTTATTAGCAATAATTCCGATATATTGACTACTTCTCATATGAACAGTCATCCACGTTTATATAATGTACATGTGCCGTATTTGACGTAAAGGGGGCGCAAAGTGAACTGCCCAAACTTTAAAACGAACTATAGCAAGTTTCCCTGTGAAAATCCTTTGACGTTTTCTAGAACATGGACCCTGTTGTCTAGACAGAATACTTAGAAAGACTGGTGATGGGTACCAAGGGGCAGCTTCCCAAGGTACAGTCCTCCCGAGGGGACACCGATAAAAGCTACAGACAGTCAAGAGGAACAACACCCCCCAGAGTGTCCTGAGAGGTGTGGGGAGGGGACATTTTTGACGGATACAACTAGGAACACTCCGAAGATAACGAGACGGGCCATTCAATCAACACTAGATGGAGGGACAGCAGAAACTGACGGGCCATTCAATCAACACTAGATGGAGGGACAGCAGAAACTAAGTGCAAATGTGGAAAGGTTTGCAAGAACATAAGGGGGTTAAGAATACATCAGTCAAGGTCACGATTGATGTAGTCAAGGGACAACTCAGAGACAGAGCACAGTTTCAGTTGGAGAGACACAGGAGGAACCCAGTCACAGTCAGGAGACATTAACCACAGTACTAGGAGCCTCTCCGTGTCTGAATCATCCAATGACACAGTCGCATAACTGACTGAGTTATTTGAACTCTGGGAAAGCCAGCTGCCAATCCAGCAACTGGAAGAGTTTCGACGATGATGTTGGTGCCATCTTGGAAACTACTCTCAAGTGAACATAGAGAAGGTAGAGGCCAAACATTATCTACAACATTGGAAAAGAACGGAGTGGTAGAAAGCTCTAATAGGAGAATACATGAGCAGGAAGGCGTGGCAAATAGACAAAAGAGGAAGATTCGGCAGTGTTCTATGGAACTCAGGCAACTGAACAAACAATTCAGGAAAGCAACTGAGTATGAGAAATTGGGAATAACGGTACTGACAGATGATGTAAGATCAGAACTGTCAAAGCTCAGGAGAATACAGAAGACAAAAGCAAAGAAGGAAAAGAGCAGGAGGGAATTTGTGAAAAACCTGTTCCAATTCACAAAAGAGCTGCTTAGAAAGGAAACATTTGGAAGACTCCATTGCTCAAAAGAGGAAGTATGGGAGACAGATCATGATTCACAGCGTGAGGAACCATTAGGCAAATGCCCAAGAAAAGTAGATGTGGAACAACCAAGAATACGCATGAATGAATAAGATCTCTCATGGAAGAAAGTGTCCGAGGTATGTAATAAGGCAAGATCAGGATCTGCACCAGGCCCTAATGGAATTCCTTACAGGGTTTACAGGAAATGCCCACGGCTGTTGAGGAAGTTATGGCAAATGTTAAAGGTTGTATGGAAGAAGGGAGTGATACCGGAGTGTTGGAGGAAAGCTGATGAATGTTTCCTACCTAAGGAAAAGGATGCAAAGACCATCAGTCAGTTCAGAACAATATCCTTACTGAATGTTGAAGGAAAGACCTTCCTCTCTGTATAAGTAAACACCTGGCATCATACCTGGTCGACAACAACTACATTGACACATCCGTGCAGAAGGCAGGTATTTCTGGATTTTCTGGATGTGTGAAACATTTGAGCGCCCTCAGTCAGCTAATCAAAGAGCAAAGACAGGGGAAAAGAACCTTGCTGTGGTGTATTTAGACTTGGCCAATGCTTATGGATCAGTCCCACACAAGCTTATTAATTCTGCATTGGATCTTTACCATTTGCCAGGGAAAATCAAAGACATCATCAAAAGCTAGTACCTCAGTGACATAAAGTTTCGCTTTACAGTGGATGAAGTGACTACAGAGTGGCAATGGCTGGAGAAGGGCATCATGGCAGGATGTACCATATCGCCAATCCTGTCCATCATGGGAATGGGCCTAGTAACCAAGGTCACCGAAAGAGAAGCGAGAGGTCCAAGGATGGACTCTGGAATATACCAACCTCCCTTGAGAGGCTTTATGGACGACCTGACCGTAACAACACAAGGTACAAATTTTTAAAAAGAGTACATGTATTTGTATGTGTCATTGATATCAGATATGTAACAATATGTGTGTGGGTGTGTGTCTAGTTCTACAGCTGTTTTGATAAGGAACAGTCAGTGTTGACTATGACTTGTTTGTGTATGATTTTGAAGAAATGTGTTAGTCTTGACTGTAATCTGCGTGTGTGTAGTGATGGTAGTTGGAGTTCTTGTATCATGTCTGTAACTGAACTTGTGTTGTGGTATCTATTTTGGCTATATTATAATGTGCTCCTCTGCACTGTATTTTTTCGATTTGTGTGATCTGGTTGGCATGGTAGAGGTCCCATACGGAAGAGTAGTATTCCAGTTTGGGTCGTGTTAGGTCTTGTATGCGTGTTCTTTGACGTGTGGCGAGTATACAACCAGTCAAACCGCATTTATACGAAAACAGCCTTACTCCTGAGAGCATTCAACAGCTGACAAGAGTGTTTGATATTAGGCCAAACTAACAAATATGTCTGTTTAGAGTTACATTGGCAAAAAAAATAAGGTCAGAAAGTCGGGAGGATTTTTTTTAAGTGTCTTTCACTCTGAAATAATGGCTGGAACCGAAGTCTGGTTTGTAATGCCAAGTTATGTTCTAAATACCAGTTCATTGTTTCTTTTCTGAAGGAATTTGAATATTTAATTAACCTCTAATTCCCCTATTGGGCCCCACTCTTTCTGCTCCAGGGGGTCAAAGCCAAAATTTATACGAATTCTGTTAGCCCCAAGGATGCTTTTGGCCAAACTTGGTTACAATCAATGCAGAACTCTAGGACAGGTAGCGATTTATAGGATTTACCTCCATTTCCCCTATTGGGCCTGCCCCTCCTACCCCCAGGGGGTCAGAGCCAAAATTTATACAAGTTCTGTTTCCCTTCCCCCAAGGATGTTTCTGGCCAAATTTGGTTACAATCCATCCAGAACTCTAGGACAAGTAGCGATTTATAGGATTTACTTCTATTTCCCCTATTGGGCATCGCCGCTCCTGCCCCAGGGGGGTCAGGGTCACCATTTATGCAAAATCTGATCCCCTACCCCTAAGGATATTTCTGGCCAAATTTGGTTGCAATCCATGCAGAACTCTAGGACAAGTAGTGATTTATAGGATTTACCTCTATTACCCCTATTGGGCCCCGCCCCTCCTGCCCCAGGGGGGTAAGGGTCACCATTTATGCAAAATCTGATCCCCTTCTCCTAAGGAATTTGCAATCGATGCAGAACTCTAGGACAAGTAGCGATTTATAGGATTTACCCCTATTGGGCCCGCCCCTCCTGCCTTCGGGGGGTCAGGGTCACCATATATGCAAAATCTGATCCCCTTCCCCTAAGAAAGTTTCTGACCAAATTTGGTTGCAATCCATGCAGAACTCTAGGACAAGTAGCGCATTTATAGGATTTACCTCTATAACCCCTATTGGGCCCTGCCCCTTCCTGCCCCAGGGGGTCAGGGTCACCATTTATGCAAAATCTGATCCCCTTCCCCTAAGAAAGTTTTCTGGCCAAATTTGGTTGCAATCCATGCAGAACTCTAGGACAAGTAGCGATTTATAGGATTTACCTCTATAACCCCTATTGGGCCCTGCACCTCCTGCCCCAGGGGGGTCAGGGTCACCATTTATGCAAAATCTGATCCCCTTCCCCTAAGGAAGTTTCTGGCCAAATTTGGTTGCAATCCATGCAGAACTCTAGGATAAGTAGCGATTTAAAGGAAATGTTGACGGATGGACGACGGACGGACCACGGACGCCACGCCATGGCAAAAGCTCACTGGCCCTTTGGGCCAGGTGAGCTAAAAAAACTAGAGTCGGGGGTAACCCTACACAGATCTATTTTTTTTTGCCGTACTATAAATAATCTCACTCCTACACGAGAGTTGCCAGTCGAAGGCAGCCTTGTAGACAGATCTCCGTCTGTTCATCTGAAGCTACATATATGTACACATTTATATTTTACTATCTGACAACTTCACAAATACATGTGTAGATTATATATAATTAGTCTTCTTTAAAATCAAAAGATTAAAAATATGTATACATTTACCATGCAATAGAGAATTTATAGTCAAAGAGAATTTTGTAGACGAGGATACACGTGTACGAAAATGGTAGTGACGAAATGCTTGGCGACTATTACGAGACTAAAATTCCGAGTATCGTGAAATAGTGCTAGTTTCACTTTTCCTATACTTTACCTTCAACTTCCGGGATGACAGTCATAAGTCGGTGATGTCAATACATAAAACTTGAGCTATCACGTTCTCATCAAATGTCATATTATAAATTAAATGTCAACTAAACAATGCTTCATTTCTTTGCATTAATAGTTATAATGGTTATTCTGAAACTGGGAATGTGTTTGGCTGGCGTCATTCTACTTCCGTTAACGTAATGTCTAAATATCAACACAACCTTGTTACCAATATATATTCTTCCGCGTATAAAATTATAACGTTATCATCTGCAATTTATTGGAACTTTGTGCGTAAAATCGTTATTCACAATATGCCCATACGTAAGTAAAAAGTAATATGGAATATGAAATTATCATTAAATTTCCATTATATGTTAAGATATGTGGAACTACATTATAAAGGTCACGTGTTAATGTTTTGGTATAGGTGATGAGGTCATTTTGTCAACAACGGGAAACTCATATCCATATGACGTGAAATTTCGTCTTAAATCAACACTATATTTGGAACCAACGACATTAATACCGATGTCAATTCATTCCTCGTAGTCAGAGTGACTTGACATTCAAATCACAAAATGGAGGATATCGTCTTCAGTGTGAAATTTGAAGGAGACAGTACAGCGCCCGATATAATCTGTCTTCCACCACAAACAAAATGGATGGACTTGGAGGCGATGGTAAGAACGGAAACGGATATATTATTTATGCTGTTTCATTGAAGTCTATATCTGATTTTACAAAATGAAATCTCATATGTGTAAGTTAACCGATGTCATAGTCGTTTTATCAATTGTCACTTCGCCAGATCGCACCAGACCAAATCGATTTTTTTTCATATGGCCATGAACTGGTGAATATGCAAATGTTTTGTAATGACATAATATCCAGCTTTAGATATATACAAGTGTTGTTCATGTGTATTAATGTCATGGCCGCGGTGTATACTCTGTTATTACATCAGGTCACTGGCGCTATAGTGATCAGTTTATCTGTTAAATCATATCTACCACAAAATAAGCTGATAAATCCTTTTAAAAGCTTTTTTTACAAATCTACACATGCAACTGTGTATACTAAGTACATAGGAGAGTTATAATTATTTCAGGGTTCGTGATTATACTGTTCCAATATACTTTTTTACAGTCATGAAATGATATATGACGTTGACTCAACTTGTTTTCTGAAAAAACATTCAAATTATCTAAAATTGACCTCATTTACAGAACACCCATTCGAACCCAGCTAGCTGTAATCTTTTTTCAAGATATATTCCTTTGAAAAAAATGCTCTTATAATAGTAAAATTCTACATGGATTGTAAGCAAATTTGTCTGTTTGAAAAAAAAAAAATTTAGTCACTACAAGCCGTGTTTTGAATTAACTACTACCAGTGATTTTTTATAGGTTCATTTGGGGCACTACCATACACCGACATCAAACCTTCAATTCAGTCAGCCATCAAACACCATTGGCAACAAAGGTGGTCTACCGAAACAAACAATAAACTGTTGAAAATTCAACCTACACTTAATCCTAAACTGTCCAGTCGGAGAGACCGCAGAGAGGAAGTTGTTCTCTCTCGGCTCCGAACTGGACACACATATTTTACACATTCCTATCTATTGAGAGGGGAGGATCATCCCACATGCCATGCATGTGATTCTCCTCTCACAGTGGAACATATTTTAGTGCACTGTATTGATTTTAAGCACATACGAGATAAGTACTATGATGTCTCCGACATGTGCACTTTGTTTCATGCCGTGAGACATAATCATATTTTTAATTATCTCAAAGAAATCGGTATTTTAAACAAAATATGAACGTTTTCTCATCATATCATCGTATCAACTAAACATTTCATCGTTTCA
>SAYR01031597.1:37254-64198 GCA_004382745.1 Argopecten irradians irradians
CCATTGGCAACAAAGGTGGTCTACCGGAACAAACAATAAACTGTTGAAAATTCAACCTACACTTAATCCTAAACTGTCCAGTCGGAGAGACCGCAGAGAGGAAGTTGTTCTCTCTCGGCTCCGAACTGGACACACATATTTTACACATTCCTATCTATTGAGAGGGGATGATCATCCCACATGCCATGCATGTGATTCTCCTCTCACAGTGGAACATATTTTAGTGCACTGTATTGATTTTAAGCACATACGAGATAAGTACTACGATGTCTCCGACATGTACACTTTGTTTCATGCCGTGAGACATAATCATATTTTTAATTATCTCAAAGAAATCGGTATTTTAAACAAAATATGAACGTTTTCTCATCATATCGTCGTATCAACTCAACATTTCATCGTTTCATCAACTTTGTGTATGAGTTTTCTCATGTGTTTTAGCCAAAACTATTTTATCCAATGCAAACTTTTTTTTATCAAATAAACGTTTACAATCTGTGTTTTAGTCCTTACTTGCCTTTTCTTACCCTGATCTTTTATCCTGATATTAATGCATGACTTGTAGTTTGGCCCTAAATGACCTTAGTTGTCGATGGGCCGTAAAACTGAAACAAACAAACAAACAAATCATTTGGGGCAGAATAAAGGCCCCTAATCCACTAGAGTGTTGCATGATTTAGAGGTTGATGATACTGCTTTGGGGAAACTCGCTACATCTTCCTCAGATAAACAACAGAAATGAAATAGAAATGATTAGATTTTAATTTGAATTTATTTTGGCCTTTTATTTCCGATTATTAATAAATAATTCAATTTTGCTTGTACGAGCATTTTTTCATTGGTTTAAAAATTTACTTTATCAGCCCATAAAGGTATAATGGCGTCGCCGTTTGTGACGTTGCTTCTGATTGGCTGAGATGACGGCGTAATGATTTCATAGAACAAAAGAGTCCCAGAATGAATTTTGAGTATTGAAGAGATCATCTTTAGTAATTTGAATTATAAGGATTAATTTGAATAGATTTTTATGTTATGGAGATATACACAAAAAATCTGAGTGTACTCTCATCATAAACGCTTCGCGGTTTTATTTATAGTACACTCAGATTTTTGTGTTATATCTCCATAACATAAAAAATCTATTCAAGTTAATCCTTAAACAAGCTTTATACCGTTTATGCCTCATTATGACATCCTTTCTGTTCCTAGACTATCTTTATTCTCTCAAAACTTCAAGATTCAGCAACAGGGAATAACCCATATAAAGTAATGGTTATGATTATCTCCCTTAGACCGTACAGTATGTAATTTACCTGCACCCATATATCCATATACACAACAAGAGAAATTTTGCTGTATTCTCCCAATTTTATGTAAATGTTTTTTCCAAATAAAAAACAACTCATGAAAAATGTTTCAAGAAAGATAAAATGTAGTGGTGTTTTCCCAATTTAGAAAGGTAGAGAATTAATTGAGTAAGAGAATCACTAGTAACAGGTAGAACTGTCATCTTGTATACATGTTCATCCTCGATACTCCAGGATTTCCGATCACTAATGATGTCTACACCCCTGGACTATCTCTAAATAAAACTGGAGGCAACAGTAGAGAACAGGTATTTTAGTCCTTTGATGTACATCAAAAGAGCCCTAATGGTACACTGTGGTTGACTGTGTGTCTTAAACTGGCTTTGATGTTAAGTGTCACTCTCTCTGTAGTCTTCAAAGGAAATCTTTGCTGACCTGTGATTGGTCAAATGTTTTCCTCTGAGCTGCCTTCAATTTTACTCTGAGATAGTCCAGGGGTGTAGATATATATCGTAAGTGATCGGAGCCTGGAGTATCGAGGATGATACATGTTAAAAGTGGATATTGGCTGTGATCCCATTGTACAAATCATTAGAATGTTATTTAGTATTACAAACATAGTAATAATTGCATTCTGATTTCTCTTTAATTCTATTTGATAATAATTGGCTGTAATTATAAAAAGAGTTACTCCCCCTTATCTGAGAATGTCTGATCAAACATGCATGGACGATTTCAACATTTTTTTTCTGTTGACATCACTACAATGATTAATCATCAGTGTTTGTTTAATTTTTCACTGAATAAAAATATTTTGTTAAATTTAACGAATATTTATATATAATATATTTTACTGTTACTGCAACTGTTACCATCAAACTATGTGATTTCTTCATTTTAGCCCAAATAATAAAAGATATCTGACTATCAGAAGTTCAAATATATTGATAGATTAAACATACTCTTGATGTTTTTATGGATCCACTTGTTGAAATTGTCATTAATTGATACTTGACGTTAATTGTTTTCACCACATGTCATTTGGACTAGTAAACCCCAAAATTTTATCATTCTGACTTTTTATTCACTAGTCCAAATTAAATATTACCAGTTTTGCTTCACTTTAAATTTTTGACCAAAATTATAGTCTGGATGTGTTTTTCACAAACTGATGCATCCAGAGCGAATGCAATCAAAATGTGTTGAAAATGTAAATAAAGTATTTTCCGATTTTAATCAGGTGAGGAGCCATTGGACTACGTACATATACATGTAGTTAATTGCAATTGACACTATAATCTGACTGTAAAATTACTAGTCGTGGGCATCTGACTAGTGCTTCAATCGCAGACTGATTGATAGATTTGGAAGGCATGTACAGATCCTCAATTATAGTATGATGTGTACGGTTACAGATAGTTCTACAGAAACTTGTAAGGCAGCCTCGATCTAGGCTCATTCCTTCATTTTCTCTCAGTATCAGGGAAAGGATAAAAGAAAATTTATTTTTGTTTACTATAAATAATTATTTAAGTTATTTCATGTTCAGAAAATGATATACATATATTCATGATAATGAAAAGCTTATTCAAGCAAAAACAACCTGAATGATTTTATGACTCTACTATCAAAGTAGATAGAGAGGGGAACATAGACAATAATAATGGTTTATACTTCAACATTGTCACATGCTCTAAATTCATGGAAAGGTATGGTGTTGTTATAGTGTAATTGATCATGAACTTATGAAATTGTTTTTTTTTTCGTGATTATGTTTTAAATACCGTAAACATCTATACAGCTATACAGATAAACTGATATTTGTCTATATCAAGGCCATCAGGGAACATAATGATAGAACATATCAGTATTTAAACATTTTTCATATTTCTTATTGGTTTTGTAGTTTAATGTTGAAATGATTTGAAAACTTATGATATTTTTTTTAAATATTTTTTGTAGCTGAAAGCCCAGTATGATTGTCAGCATGTCCAGATATTTTACATTGATCCTGAAGGGGATTATGTAAGTTTTCCTGTGATTTTATCACTTTAATCTGTGTCAAATTACATTCTGTGTAATATCTTTGAATTAAAGAGAGGGACCATTTAACCTATAAATTCTCTTGATTCACACTATATTTTATACTATTTTCTCTTTATGGCCGCCAACATTTTTGTCGAACGAAATGTTTGAATTTAAAAAAGAAAAAAGAAAAAAAAATGTAATTAAGGTACCTCTCTATATTCACAGGTTGCCTTCTGTAGTCAAGAGGAATTGGAGGAAGCCATTCGTGTAAGTATTTTTTGTCAATTGAACAACACCAAACTTTGCTCAAGAAAACATGATCATAAAAACAAAATTTCACTGATAAATGTTTCCTATCTTTTGTGACAGTGTGTTTTTATTATGTACAGTAAATTGGATACCAAGGTTTCTGACAGGAAGAACATATAACTAAATATGATCCTCCGTTCAATCACACAAGATAAATATTTCCTTATTCTGTAATGGGTTAACAAGTATACACTTTAGTGTTAATCGAATGAAATGGAATGCTGCAGTCATCTCATCCATAAGTGCCCAACAGCTTGTTACTGAATAAAAGTGGGGTGATTCCAGGAATTTGCTTGTTTTTTCATGGTTTTTGTGATGTTTTCTTTTTTTAAGGTAAAATTATCGAATGAATATTATTTTCCTTGTTTTTCAGATCTCCGACCATTTTTCCAAAACCTTACATCTGATAGTACGAGACCTTGGATCTGACAGTGAACCTGAAAGGATCACTCCTGCAGAAACACCGGCCAACCAAACAGACACGCCTGATACTAGGGATACAGAGTCAAAGGTCAAGGGTGAAGAGACACAGGTCAAAGATGAAGGGTCAAATGTGGATGGGAAAGTGAAAGAAACAATTATACATGTAGACGATGCTACTGGGGAAACAACAGAAACGACCCGAGTGGAGGTTTCTTTGGACACAATTTTGGAAATGTATGTTTCTGGTTCCAACAATCTTACAGATAATAAAATAAAAAGATAATTAATACACATTAATCTTAAAGATATATTAAAATCAAGCTTATTGTATTGATAGGTTCAATAATAATAAAATTTCCATGAATTTTGTAGAATTGTCTGATCAAAAATGCAATAATGAAACATATTGACTTAACAAAATGTTGGTGTTTTAACAATCATGTTGTGGCACTTTGAGGAAAGGAATACATTTGTAACATTGGTATCTTAGGGCAAAAGACTATCACACGAGACCTTATTACAGCATGCATAGTAAATATTATAAAGAATGACTATATAAGCTCAAAACATTATCAATGTACAAGACATTTAAATTGGTTATTGAGGAAGTTACAAACATAGAAAATAAATAAATGAATCTGTTGGTTGTCATAAATAAGGAAAGATTTTGTAATTTTATTTTAACAGGATAGGAAAGGCTCCACCACCACAACAGGATGTTGTCGACGAGACAGGGGAGACAACTCCCCTACTTCCTGCAGAAGATATACCTCGACCTTCAGATAAAAAGGTAAACAATAGAACGATACCCTGCATGTATCGCTATACGATAATTCCAAAATTGTGCATGAAGTTTGTGTTTGATTTACACAAAAGTACAAACTTATATATGTTTATCACATAACTGACCTGTCCAGCCATGTCATAAGTATTGTTAGACACTTTTGTAATAACACTATAATGGCATCGCATGTCAGTTTTTCTATCTACTCTTTTACACGATTTTCTAGAGACCAACTAAATATACTTATTACATGCATCTTTCAGAAATCTTGACGAGGAATGAAAACTAAGTTATAATCATGAATTTCTTATAAATGTGTTTTACTGTATAATATCATGTACATGATGTTGCATGATTAACTGAGTATACAGAAGAGTCACATCCGAGCTGGATTTCTTCTATTTTATATAGAGACAAAACTAAAAGTTTCACTTATATATAGAATGAACAGAATCTTACACTTGTGACTGTGTAATATGAAATTTAAAATAAGTTCAATAATTTGATATGCCAACAGAGCTTTAGGATATCAAATTATTTTGATTTGGCATATAAATACTCGCCTAAAGGCTTGTGGCATATCAAATTATTGAACTTGTTTTATAAATTTCATATTACATAGCCACTCATATAAGATCCTCTATTTGAAATGTTTACAATTCAGACAAAACTTGAATGCTTTCTTCAAGAAAAAATTCTCCTTGTAATAGAAAACATGTAATTTGTACTTGATGAACGTTTGGTTAAGATTCTGATTTTCCTCAGGTGGAAAACAAGATCAAGACAAAGAAGCTGATGAAGGAATCACGTAAAATGACACAGAGCGCTGACCGCGGGGCAAAACCCAAAAAATTGACCCTTGACCTTGAGTCTGGGGAGTCAGACGAGGTCGCGATGCCATATTCTGTTTTTGTCAAGTTCATGCTACAAGTAAGTACTGTTGGTAGTTGTGGTCTGTTTATTGTGTGAATCTGTTGGAGGGAATGTATAGTGTAATCCATGTTTTTTGTGTGAACCTGTTGGAGGGAATGTATAATGTAATCCATGTTTTTTGTGTGAATCTGTTTTAGGGAATGTATAATGTAATCCATGTTTTTTGTGTGAATCTGTTGGAGGGAATGTATAGTGTAATCCATTTTTTTTGTGTGAATCTGTTGGAGGGAATGTATAATGTAATCCATGTTTTTTGTGTGAATCTGTTGGAGGGAATGTATAGTGTAATCCATGTTTTTTTGTGTGAATCTGTTGGAGGGAATGTATAATGTAATCCATGTTTTTTGTTGCCAACTGTGACAATATTGTCACAAATCATACAGTGTCTCAATTTCAAAGGAAGACAGGAAAATCTATCTCTTACCAATAATTCTTGTATGGTAATTGTAAACTGTTTTTATGTCCCTACTATAAAGTAGAAGACATTTAATGTCACTTTTGTCTTTACTTTTGCTATTTTTGAAGTCCTGATTGACATAGGTTTATTTTCTATTTAGCTGAAGACAGAGCTGAGGACAGAAATAGTGAAGGACGTCACAAAAAAGACAGTTCGTCACGTCCTGAAGGGGCTAGATGGTGCTGTGATCCAGTCAGTGAAGGGGCCTGAGGGAGTCAACTCTCCTGTATCACCACCAACAGGCAATCTAGGGGAGACAACTAAAACAGAAATGCCTTCCAGTCATCGTAAGTATTAACTCAATGTTATAAAATTGCTTTATTAGACTAGTACTAAAATAGCAGTTAAATTTCTCGATTTACTGTTTGAGACTATGAGCAGCGGTTATTTTCACAGCTATGTACTACCACGAGGGCATTGTCTGTAACTTCTGTGAGCAGTTCTAATTAATACTTAATTACGATATTAAAATCAGTAAAATTCTACTGTTTACAGCTATGTACTACCACGAGGGCATTGTCTGTAACTTCTGTGAGAGGACTATTGTCGGGGTGAGGTACAAATGCTGGTAAGTTCTCTATCAACAAATACTTGTCTGAAAAATTAACATGTAAAGTAGGGCAAACTGATTAAAAACAAATGGAGTTTGGCTTATTGAACTAGTACACTTGAAATGAAAAAAAAATGATAAATATCTCACTATTTTAAAATATAATGGATATTAAAAATCAAATGAGAGTGAGACATTTTGATGAACATATTACCACTATATATAGCTAGGTTTTAGTTATTTTGCATTTCACAAAGATAATCTTATCCATAATAAACCAAATCAAATTGTAAAAAACATTCAAGTACAGTCAGACTGTCTATATAGACCACCCAAGGGGCAGAGGACACACTGTCTATATAGACCACCCAAGGGACAGAGGACACACTGTCTATATAGACCACCCAAGGGACAGAGGACACACTGTCTATATAGACCACCCAAGGGACAGAGGACACACTGTCTATATAGACCACCCAAGGGACAGAGGACACACTGTCTATATAGACCACCCAATGGGCAGAGGACACATTGTCTATATAGACCACTCAATGGGCAGAGGACACACTGTCTTTATAACCAGGTTGAATTTGTATTGAAATTGGTCATTTGTGATCCTAGATAAGAAGTCTTATTAAGAAGTTGGTCATAATACAGAGGTGGTCTTAATACAGAGGTGGTCTTAATATAGAGGTGGTCTTAATACAGAGGTGGTCATAATACAGAGGTGGTCTTAATACAGAGGTGGTCATAATACAGAGGTGGTGGTCTTAATACAGAGGTGGTCTTAATACAGAGGTGGTTGCTAAGGTAGGTTACAGTAATAAAAGTATCTTTTCCCCTTTTTTTCAGTAACTGTGTCGATTACGATCTCTGTGAAGAGTGTGAAGCAGTGAATGGAATACACGACCCAGATCACGTTTTTCTGAAGCTCCGTAAGCCAATTAAAGTCCGTCTCTCCTCCCCACTGCTAAAGACAGGCTTTTATCATCAGAGAGAGGAAACTCTGCCAGAAGAAATACTCACAGAGTCAAAGGTCAACCAGGACTGCATAACACAGCTTCTGCAGTCCAAGTTTGATAAGTAGGTATTTTATATTGCACAGTTTGGGTACTAAACTTATTCTGTAAAAGTGTGTGCTATTTTACACAAAAATGTAACTAGTGTAAGAGTTATCTCCCATCATAATATTTAGCTTCATACATGCATGCCTCCTATTTTCAATAAGCTAGCTATCCCATCACTTATGATCGACAGTTACACTAGTGAATGTAATACCATAACAACAAAAAAAAACACTTTGGATCTTTTGAGATGAGGAAAAATTATTAAATTAAAAAAAACCTAATCTTTGAAAACTTTGATAACAAATAGACAAGAAATAAAGAAGGATGAACAGGTATAATGGTTGTTTATCATTACTTATAGAAGATAAATATATTTGTAGGATACAGGAGAAAACTGATAGGAGATAAACATATTTGTAGGATACAGGAGAAAACTGATAGAAGATTAATATATTTGTAGGATACAGGGGAAAACTGATAGGAGATCAATGTATTTGTAGGATACAGGAGAAAACTGATAGAAGATTAATATATTTGTAGGATACAGGAGAAAACTGATAGAAGATTAATATATTTATAGGATACAGGAGAAAACAGCTCATAAACAGGAGTGTTATAATGGTTGTTCGCCATTATTGATAGAAGATTAGCATATTTGTAGGATACAGGAGAAAACTGATAGAAGATTAATATATTTGTATGATACAGGAGAAAACTGATAGAAAATTAATATATATATGCATATTACAGGAGAAAACTGATAGAAGATTAATACATTTGTAGGATACAGGAGAAAACTGATAGAAAATTAATATATTTGTAGGATACAGGAGAAAACAGCCCGTAAACAGGAGAGGCTGAGAAGGAAGGAGGAGAAACTGCTGCACAAACAACGCAGGAAGGAGGAACTCCTCAAACGAAGACTTGACACACAGCGTGACGAACCACTGAAGCGTGAAAGACTGGAGGTGCCGCTTAAGAGGTAGTTATTAACCAACAATTATATGTATGTATAACAGGTAGCAGTCATCCTTATAGTTAGAAAGATAATAAAGACATCTGATGAAGGAAAGTGTACATGTTCATTTTAATGGTTATTCTCAACAAGACTGCAGATAAAAATAAAGAAAGATCAGGCTTTGTAGAAAGTGAGGGAATCTGCATTTGAAACGAACGTGTTCACTTTGAGCAATGTGAAATCTGAAAAAATATCCATGTTACAGACGTGTGTGTTAGGGGCAGTCATGTGTTCTGTGAATTACACTGTTATAAACTTTCATATTACGTACAGTATGATTTGACTATCGCTTGTCTAAATATGTAGTCTGTAAATTAGGAATTGTTCAAATATAATGTGACTATTGCTTGTCTAAATATGTACTGTAAATTAGACATTGTTCAAATATAATGTGACTATTCCTTGTCTAAATGTGTTGTCTGTAAATTAGAAATTGTTCAAATATAATGTGACTATTGCTTGTCTTAATATGTAGTCTGTAAATTAGAAATTGTTCAAATATAATGTGACTATTGCTTGTCTAAATATGTTGTCTGTAAATTAGAAATTGTTCAAATATAATGTGACTATTGCTTGTCTTAATATGTAGTCTGTAAATTAGAAATTGTTCAAATATAATGTGACTATTGCTTGTCTTAATATGTAGTCTGTTAATTAGAAATTGTTCAAATATAATGTGACTATTGCTTGTCTTAATATGTAGTCTGTAGATTAGAAATTGTTCAAATATAATGTGACTATTGCTTGTCTTAATATGTAGTCTGTAGGTTAGAAATTGTTCAAATATAATGTGACTATTGCTTGTTTAAATATGTAGTCTGTAGATTAGAAATTGTTCAAATATAATGTGACTATTGCTTGTCTAAATATGTAGTCTGTTAATTAGAAATTGTTCAAATATAATGTGACTATCGCTTTTCTAAATATGTTGTCTGTAAATTAGAAATTGTTCAAATATAATGTGACTATTGCTTGTCTAAATATGTAGTCTGTAAATTAGAAATTGTTCAAATATAATGTGACTATCGCTTTTCTAAATATGTTGTCTGTAAATTAGACATTGTTCAAATATAATGTGACTATCGCTTTTCTAAATAAATATGTTGCATTTGTCTGTAGGAATTGTTCTGATATAAATTTGCATGTTAACAGACATGTGGGCTATGATGCGGCCTTTCTATATGATCTGACTATCCCCTGTATATATAAATATGTTGTATGTTAACAGACATGTGGGCTATGATGCAGCCTTTCTATATGATGTGACTATCCCTGATGAGACTAAAGTCCAGCCTGGTACTAAACTCCTGAAGACATGGCGCATGAAGAATACTGGCAATCGCACCTGGAATGAAGCCACAAAGGTTTGTATTATACTAATATAAAAGTAGTATCCCATAATATCATGGATTATCTGTGGGTAGGTTTTCAAGGTTTGGAACTTTTAAATCATTTTCTGGATAGAAATGTTGATGGTTAGCCAGTGGAACAACAATATAATAATAATGTATAAAACATCATGCATTGTTTTTATATTTATGTTTTCAAAGCTACCACCAAAACATTGAAAAACAGAAATTTCATGTTATGCACAGTACTTCAGTCACTTTTGTGTGAAATATCAAGATGGATTACACCTTATCACTGGAAGCCATTATAATGAAGCGTATGGGAGAATAAAGTTAAAATGGATGTTTAATTGACCAAATTGATTTTTGTTTTATAAATTTTGATATCATCATCATATCTTTTTTTATGAATCAATAAGTTTCAATATGTTTCAGTTTGTTGTTTGGACAACCGTCATGATCAAACTTTTTAATTACAAAATTGAACCATAAATTGGTTTCATTCCTAACTTGATTCTATATCTGATATTGTGACAATTTTCTTACAAGTTTACCAAACAAATGATTGATAACCTTTTCCTCAGCTTCACCTGGTTTACGGATCATTCCCTGCCCTCAACAGACACCATGATATCAACGTCCCCGCCCTCGTCCCCGGGGGTGAAGCCGATATCTCTGTGGAGCTCGTGGCCCCAGAGAGACCAGGTAGATATCACTCTTGCTTGCAAAACAAAAAATCCTTATAGGATATAAAATTATCTCTGATCTCTGTACCATATTTTATTTTCCTTTGAGAAGGAAGTACCACAGTCTAGTTAAAATTAGACTTGTTATATTCCGTTCCACTAATATACTATGTATGTTACACTCACATACAAGATCTAACAACTCCCTGTTCAGGGTCATGCTGAGGTATGTTCCGAGCTGTTCCAGTTCTAGGCCAGAGGTCATGCTGATGTGACCCCAAACAGGACGTTGTTAGATCTTGTATTGGAGGGTAATTGGAGGGTAATGTAGAGTATTATAATTGAGCGGAATTTTAATGGGATTGGGAAGTACATGTATTGGAAAAACTCTGTATATGATACATCCCAAAACAACAAATGTAGAAGACATCTGAACCATTGATATGTTATTTTATTTAACAGGAAAGTACCAAAGCCATTGGAAAATGACCCAGACTGGTAAACAGTTTGGGCACCGTGTGTGGTGTACGATCAATGTGGTACCCAGAGAGGTTCTGGAGCCAACGCGTGAAGATCCACTAAAACTGGTTTGTGAGCGGGACACTGTTCAGAATGAGGCTGAACCCAAGGTAAGAAAGGTCATTGAGAGGTCAGGGAGATTTAGATTTAAGTTGCTAATTCAGCAAAACTAAGGAAAATAGCGAATAATGTGATCAGCTCAATTTAAAAGCTACGATGTGTTTCTCTTTGATAATGAAGTGTTTCTCTTTAACAATCTAGTGCCATAGGCTCGGTTATATCCGCAACAAGGACATTAAGCCCCATCAGTTAATCAATCTTTGATTATGCTGCATATTGTTTATGCCTCGGCCGCATGGAATGGGAGGCCACAGTGTTTCTATGTCTGTCCTGCTGTGCCATGTCCCATTGTGTTTCTATGTCTGTCCTGCTGTGCCATGTCCCATTGTGTTTCTATGTCTGTCCTGCTGTGCCATGTCCCATTGTGTTTCAATTTCATATGGATACAGTAGCATTTATGTAACAAGATACAAACATTTTTACATGTCTATGGAGGGGAGGGGGGAAGATACAAACATTTTTACATGTCTATGGAGGGGAGGGGGGAACATACAAACATTTTTACATGTCTATGGAGGGGAGGGGGGAAGATACAAACATTTTTACATGTCTATGGAGGGGAGGGGGGAAGATACAAACATTTTTACATGTCTATGGAGGGGAGGGGGGAAGATACAAACATTTTTACATGTCTATGGAGGGGAGGGGGGAAGATACAAACATTTTTACATGTCTATGGAGGGGAGGGGGGAAGATACAAACATTTTTACATGTCTATGGAGGGGAGGGGGGAAGATACAAACATTTTTACATGTCTATGGAGGGGAGGGGGGAACATACAAACATTTTTACATGTCTATGGAGGGGAGGGGGGAACATACAAACATTTTTACATGTCTATGGAGGGGAGGGGGGAAGAGTTAGTAAAATCGGATCACATCGAGTAGTTAAAACAACATTAACCTTTATAGCCATGATATAAAACTAAGTAGATCATCAGACCAAAGACGTATTGTAGTGGAGATTATACAGACTGAAGTTTGACTTATTGTTGTAGGTGATGGAGAAATCTTGTGAGGACACAGAACATTTCACTGACAGAAAGGAAACAGAGGAATTGTTGACAGTACGAGAGGAGTTTGTCCTTAAAAAAGACATTGACCCGAAAGATGAATATGAAGAGGTCAAAGGTGAAGATGTTGAGGCAGATGAGGCCAAGGTGCCAGAGGTCAGGGATGAAGACAAGGATAAATTGGAGCAGGATCTTAGTACAGCAGCTGCAGCAGTCGCTCAACTAAAACTGGATCAGCAGCCCGAGACCAGTGAAGCGGGACAGGATCTCATGTCCTTCGAGTTACTGAATCTGGCCAACAGGGGGAGCCACAAGGTGTCTCATACTGCAACACCAAACAACACGCCCCTCGGTAATATGATAATGAGGCTTAAATGATGTAATAAATTGATATACAGTCGAGACTGTCTTATGTGACTTTCCAAGGGACCATCACAAAAAAGTCACATAAGACAGGGAGTCACTTAAGGCAGTCCAAGTTCATCCGCAACATCACTGTACAAAAATCTGTCTTTAATTGTCTGTAAATTTATTCTTCATTATAGATATATCAATTACTTGATTTAAAAAAAAACTCAAAATTAATAATAGATTTTTTTTAAATGATTTAAAAAAAAAATTTTTAATTAAAAATCATTTAGATCTAGTTATAAATTACAAGCAGGCATACATTGATGCTTGGTTTTAAACTTTGTTCAAGAAAAAAATTCTATCTGGAGGGGGTCCAATTTTGGGTTAAAAATCTCATTTTTTTTGCAATTAAAAAAAATTGTATTTCAGGCTTGAAAAAAAAAATACAAAAATCACACTTGTCAGAAAACAACCATTGCAAAACAATTGCAGATGTTGTGTAAATTAAAAAACATTACTGTACAGTAGAGGTACCATTTTAAAACCTGGGCTTTATTTTGATGAATTTTACAAATCTACCGTAGTCTACACTGCTACCAAATGGCGGCCATTACAGAAGCCCAAGCCGTGTGCATTTGTTTTTACTAGACTTTTTGGTGTTATGAGAAACTTTTGAAGAAAATATAGGGTTTCTGACTATGGGATGGCAGTTATAATGACTGTTTACTCATATTAAAGAACGAAATTATGTTTGGTCGTAAATGCCATGTACAAAACAAGAAGAGAGTCACCCACGCCAAGCCATAGGATGATACGGTAGGCAAAATAAAACATGCCGATTTATTTAATGTGTTCCGTTATTAATTGTCAATGTTTGCCATTGTTTAGTATTGAGAGATATTTGAATGATATCTAGCCTTTTTAATAGTTTATAAGGCAAAATTTTCTGGAAAAAAACGATCTTTCATGATCCGTCAAAACTGGTTACACAGTAATGTACTCTTATCGTAGTCAACAGTCGATGTTTAGTTCGATGTTCACACCTCTTTATCTATCATAATTATGGCCTCAGGCGAATGAAAAGTCGCTCAAGACAGACTTTTTATGATGTTTGGGTTGTAAAAACATGGTCGCTTGTCACGTAAGACAGGGAGTCGCTTAAACAGACCCATTATATAGCAAAATACGTTGGGGGGTCTCAAGTAAGGTCACATAAGACAGGGAGTCGCTACATACAGGGGGTCACTCAGACAGTCTCGACTGTATACTGGTCAAGTGGAATTGTGAGGAGTACAATCATTTTAGAGAAAACACAAGGACTTATTACAAAATGGTGCATTTTATGATAGACTAAATTCAGCCTTGTTGAAGGAATAAATGTACAATATTTTTTTTATTCTGTCATATGATTAACTTAAATTGATTCTGTTTGTAATTAAATTTGACTATATTTACTCAATGCTCTCATGACTCTGTCATTCCTTTTATTTCTGCACATTAAGGTCAATATAACAAACTTTTTTATATGTATTTTATAGACATAACTCCTCCTAAATCTCCCGCCCCAGAGCTCGAGGACCTGAAGGCTCTTTCAACCAGTAGTAGTGTGGAGGTGGTCAACGCTGAGACGGCCGAGTCAGATACTGATGACCACCTGTCTGGTCAATACGTCCGTGACATCATGGACAACCTTAACGTCCCTAAACTCAGTAAGTATGTAACCTCATGGACAACCTCAAAGTCCCTTAACTCAGTAAGTATGTAACATCGTGGACAACCTCAACGTCCCTAAACTCAGTAAGTATGTAACATCGTGGACAACCTCAACGTCCCTAAACTCAGTAAGTATGTAACCTCATGGACAACCTCAACATTCCTTAACTCAGTAAGTATGTAACATCGTGGTCAACCTCAACACCCCTAAACTCAGTAAGTATATAACACCATGGACAACATCAACGCCCCTAACCTCAATAGGTTTTAGTTTCTAAGTGTTGAAAAGAAGATGTTTAACAAGTGATCTTTTTATGTGTTTGATCAGTTGATGATGACTAAAAATCATGATCTATCGCATGTTTGTTACAGATGAAGATGACATTGAGTCATTGAAGAGCTACACTGATGAAGATGATGACTCGTCCAGTCTTGGTGAAGATGATGATTTCCTCATCGTACCAATGCCAGCTTGCTTTGATTTCAGTAAGCCTGTCATCTCGCGCTCCATCGTTGATGATTTTTCCGATGATGATGAGGAAGACGAGGAAGTGGATGATAACCACAATACTATTACAGCCAGAGGTAGGGATGATAACCACAATACTATTACAGCCAGAGGTAGGGATGATAACCACAATACTATTACAGCCAGAGGTAGGGATGATAACCACAATACTATTACAGCCAGAGGTAGGGATGATAACCACAATACTATTACAGCCAGAGGTAGGGATGATAACCACAATACTATTACAGCCAGAGGTAGGGATGATAACCACAATACTATTACAGCCAGAGGTAGGGATGATAACCACAATACTATTACAGCCAGAGGTAGGGATGATAACCACAATACTATTACAGCCAGAGGTAGGGATGATAACCACAATACTATTACAGCCAGAGGTAGGGATGATAACCACAATACTATTACAGCCAGAGGTAGGGATGATAACCACAATACTATTACAGCCAGAGGTAGGGATGATAACCACAATACTATTACAGCCAGAGGTAGGGATGATAACCACAATACTATTACAGCCAGAGGTAGGGATGATAACCACAATACTATTACAGCCAGAGGTAGGGATGATAACCACAATACTATTACAGCCAGAGGTAGGGATGATAACCACAATACTATTACAGCCAGAGGTAGGGATGATAACCACAATACTATTACAGCCAGAGGTAGGGATGATAACCACAATACTATTACAGCCAGAGGTAGGGATGATAACCACAATACTATTACAGCCAGAGGTAGGGATGATAACCACAATACTATTACAGCCAGAGGTAGGGATGATAACCACAATACTATTACAGCCAGAGGTAGGGATGATAACCACAATACTATTACAGCCAGAGGTAGGTGATAGTCTCCACGAGGAATGTCCTTAGGTTATCAAATTAATGTTTTATAGCTTTCTATGTAAGAATTTCAGCTTTGGCTACCACTGTTTGGAATTATTAAATAATTCCGAATTTCATACTTCAAAACTTTCAAAATACAAATAAATTTCACTATTGGAAGTTGTAATGGAACAGTGTTAAGCTTATTTTGTTTTGCAGGTTTTTCCTTTTCTCTGAAATCAGACACAAAGGTTCATTAGTTAAAAATTTGTCTTTCTCTTATTGTAACGATAACATCTTTCTATTAGGTTCTTCTGTAGACGAGCTGCTGAGCACGTCTTCGGCTTTACCAACTCAGCCACTCGATCCTAAACCTGTCGAGGAAAATGCCAGCAAAGAGGTAAAAATAATTAATTATTATTTGGACATTGTTTTCATAACTTTGCTGTACAGACAAATATAAAAAATCTACCAACCGAAATAATATATCTCAGAAGATTATAGATAACTAGACATGAAGATGTAGTTGCTGTATAATTGATTTTTTTACTTTGGAAGGAGTAGATTTTGATATTATGATAATATTATAATAGATAGAAATTGAACTTGATCCTTAGTAAGACTGCTTATTGTTTCATTCTATCAAAATAGATACTGTTATTGTTACATTCGGCACGTTTGTTAAAGCTACCCAAGAGAAAGACAGTATCCAGTACATTTGTATACTAATAGTCAGGTTGGTTTAATACACAGGCCAGATCGTGTTAGCATTGCTTGTTGTTTACCCCTGTGAAGTGGTCCTATAACTCAGTCTTCTACAAAAACTATTGTATTATACCAGGTTTTGTTGAATTATGATTGTTTTGTAGGAGACACCAGACATGGAATCCCCTGAGCAGCCAGTGATAGCCGCGACGGCTGCCGACGTACTACAGAATATGGATCTAGAGGAAACTGCTGTAATGACAGTTTATTCCTCAGCCGCGGGCGCAGCTGGCGTTTACGACCAAGCTCCACCGAATACTGGATCGGGCGTGAGCAGCGGGTCTGTTGAATCAGAACAAGGGGAGACTACTCCATTGAAGGAGCCGATTGGTGAAGATGTTCATCCTGCAGATGGTGGAGTGTCCATGAATGACAGGTCTGAGAATGGAGCGACTGGAGAGAACAGGACGGAACAGGATAATCAGACTGGCATGTAGGTGTTAAAGTCTATTTCAGGGGTATTGGAGAGGTCTTATAGCCTATATCATAAATGTTAAAGTCTATAACAGAGATATTGGATAGGTCTTATAGCCTATATCATAAATGTTAAAGTCTATATCAGAGATATTGGAGAGGACTTATAGCCTATATCATAAATGTTAAAGTCTATATCAGGGATATTGGAGAGGTATTATAGCCTATATCATAAATGTTTAAGTCTTCATCAGTTTTCTTTCGCGGCTACTAAATTTGGCAATTTCTGTTTCAAAACATTTTGTGGAGAATATTAATAGTTTTCACAGATTTAAAAAAATTAATGGAAATACATTCAAATTTAATGGTGAAAAAATTGTGGAAGATTTCAACTCACAAATTAATCTAAATAGAAAATTTCACATGAATAAAAGTTGGTTTTCAGTAATCTTTGTCAGAAATCTATTATATATATATATAATATCAGATTATTCTGAGAATGTGTTATATTTTATAGCCCACCTGACAGGATTCTGAGAATATCTTTTATTTTACAGCCCACCTGACATGATTCTGGCAATGTTTTATTTTACACCCCACCTGACATGATTCTGGCAATGTTTTATTTTACAGCCCACCTGACATGATTCTGGCAATGTTTTATTTTACAGCCCACCTGACATGATTCTGGCAATGTTTTATTTTACAGCCCACCTGACATGATTCTGGCAATGTTTTATTTTACAGCCCACCTGACATGTTTGTGAACCAGGTAATGGCTACTGCTGTGAAGGCCGCTAACAAAGCCGCGTCCAACGCTTACACAACTTGTAAGGAGGTGTTCTACACCTGGCAGGCTAGGGCATACCAGGTAGGTCAAGGTCATGGAAACCTGGGTAAAATAGACTTTCACCCCATAATGTAGAAGCTACTACCCCCATATAAATTACAGTCTTGATTTTTGTATCTTTGACCTTTCATTGATATTTCCATTTACCTTTCATTTAGATCTTTGACCTTTTGATTGATACCTTTGACCCTTGACATATTCCACCTTTGACCTATGAATAATAATTGACACTTTCAGAATGGTGCTCGACAGCCAGGACAGAAATACAAACCACCTCAGTCAAACTGGAAACCCAAGGAGGAGAAAGACGAGGTGGGTATTCTCTCTGAAGATCCTGATACATGTCCATCACTGTTCTTTAGAGTTTGTTTATTACCAAAGAATGGAAAAATAGCATGAATTTGTGTCCTCACTACAAAATGGGGACACACACAGTCAGTAGTGTCAGTGTTTGTCTTATATCTTTAATGCCCCACCCCATCAAGTCCTGTCATGATATTTAGAGGTGAAAGTGGACATTTAGTCTTAATTAAATGAATTTTGGAAAGAAAAGAAAAAGGGTTTTTAATATCATGTTTTCCTTTATATAGATACAAAAACAGCCCATTGAATGATTCAGAAATTGATAATTAAAAACAAACAAAAAATACATTTGTTATAATAACCGTTCATATTTTAGATAATTTATTATCATGACACTTTTTGAATATTTTTGGTAGTAACATTTAAGTGATGAATTTTGGCTGTTAACAGAAAGTCACTAGTCCACCAGGAAACACATACGTCCCTCCTAAATCTACGTGGAAACCAAAAGAAGAAAAATACAAGCCACCTCAGTCTGACTGGACACCCCCACAAGATAAATGGACTCCCCCACAGGATAAAAAAGTGGCAGACAAAACCGAGGAGAACTGCCCGATGACAAAACTCATTGAGATGGGATTCGGTAACCGAGAGAGAAATCAACAGTTACTGGAGAAACACGGTCAAGATGTGGAGGCCACCATACAGGACCTACTGACCGAGGCGGACAGTGACTGGATGGAGAGGCGCCATTAGGTAGATCTCTGAGGGAAAGGGGCCAGGCAGGGGGTGATGTGTAGTGATTAAAGAATTTCAAAGTCAGTTTGGCAAAACTAAGCACACTGTTTTTGAAGGGAGGAGATGTAGCGATATTGGAAGAAACGATGTGATTATTATACTATTGAACATTTATGTTTGTGTGGTGGAGAGAACGTCCACTGCTGCAGTAATATTTGATGTGATTAGTTCATTTATTTGTGACTTACAATGTTTAACGGTATATTATTCCTCTGATATAGTGAATCAAGTTTTATAAATACATGTGTCTATGTATGGTACTTCCCTTACATGTATATGGAGTGTTTATTGCATAATTGTTCAAACAAACTCAAATTTGTATTCATTTAAATATCTGCCTTTTATCTTTAAAATCAATATCTTGAGAAATTTGGAAACACTTTTGGAGAATTTGACAGACAAAATATGATTTAAAGCAATTTTCTGACATTTTGCCATTGAAATGAATTAGATATCTGCCTTCTATCATTGTCAAGAGAAATAAAACTGAAATTTTCTTGATTTCTTAGAAAAGTTTAAAAGAATTCAACATACAAGACGTTATGTAAATGTAGCAATGTTATGACACTGAAATGTGATACATACAGTCTCCTGTAATACCTTGTTTGTGATATTGGTGTCTGTTACCACATACAGTTTCTCATCCCCTATACCCACTACGATTTAAAGTCACTGATGTGTATTTAATTGATGTTGTTGTTTTGAAATTTGTTGCTGATTTTTGTCAAGTTCCTTTAAAAGGGAATATTTTGTTTTTCATTTGGAGTGACTGATTTAACAGGTGCACTAACTAATATATTAATTAGTGTTCTGTATATTGACCTTCACCTACATATTAATTAGTGTTCTGTATATTGACCTTCACCTTTAATTGTTGTCCTGACACCGTAAATTGGCCTTCATATTTGATATGCAGCTTTGAATCTAGCTAATATTCTATATCATGATCATTGTCATTATACATATTATGTAATCAGTATAATCTGAGAGACTGCACATGTTTGATATTTTATATAATTTTGACAGTAATTGTTATAAAACCTCTATGTACCTTGATGATTATAGCGAGTTCGTGCTATTACTAAACATAGGTACAGAGAATTCTAGACTTCACTTCAGAAGTACATGAGTTGATTTTTTTAATAATTTTTATTGAACTTAAATTTCAACAATTTTGTGTTTCTTTTTAATATTGGATAAAGATGTTATGTTTTGAAGAAAAAAAGTGTTGAAATACAGAATTTGATTGAACAATTCTGTGTAGAATGCCATACTGTATGTCTAGGTACATTATGCACCTGTTTAGATTTAGGTGTAAGGCTTAGAGTTTTTTTCAATGTTTTACATTTATTAAACGATTACACAGGACGAGTACCAGTCCTCTTAAGAAATACTGTAGTAATTTGTAAAGGATTTTTGTCTAATATATTTCACATCATAAACTACATACACTGGACAAATCTTTTAATATTACTCATGGATGGTAAATTTTGTGTATCCATTTAATATGTTTTCATCTGTTGATTATTTGAATCATTGGTATTGGCCATAATTATCTGACTAGTTTGTCTATATATAGTTAGGATGAGTGGTTATTTATGAAGACTAATAGTTAATGTTGTCCATATGAAAGTTAAGTCACAATAAGATCAGTTCTGTATATTAAGTATATTGACATTGAAAGAGGAAATTCAATATGTTGTTGAAATGAGTAAAGTTTGTAAGGTTGAATTATAGAGAAATGAAAGGAACAGTGGAATTAGTCGAATACAGAAGAGTGGAATGTAAGGAATGTGAATCAAGAAAGAGACGACTCAGAAATACAGAAAACTGTTTTGTGGACAGAAAGTTGAGAGAGAATGGTATGGAAGTTGATGGAGGTCTGTGATATTTTATATGTTTAACTTTGAACCCTGACCTTTGAACTGGAGAGGTCAGTTAGTATAAGTTCTACCAGCAAGATTAGTGCTATAATTGTATATAAATTTTATTGTGTCAATCAATGATAATAATCACATTATTATAAATATTTATCCTGTGCTTCACTCCCTAAAAGAAACACTCTCAAAGCGTTGGTGGTAAAATTTTCATCTATGTAATAATTTATGTCCTGATTGAACTTTTTGGTGTCATTTTCATAGTGAAACTTGAATCTGAAAGTTGTAATTGATTTCATTGATCTTATCATGATGGGATCTGAAAAAGGTAATGTATTTTAATGTTGTGAAACCTTTTGTCAAATACTGGATGTGAAAATGAATCACGAAATCTAAAAATGTTCCAATTTATATAACAATATGTGATAAAATAGGTTTGGAGAACAAATCAAGAGCTGGAATGTAACACAGATAAAAATCAAGCTAATTGTTCCTTGTTATTATTGATTTGTAAATATAATGAGAATTGACTATAGTATGTAATGATATGAACACTAATGTGGTTTGTGTAACATAACACTATAAGTATCGGCAGTCCCAGGGGTAACCATAGTAACTAATGTGTACTGATGTTGTGTGGTTTGTTCCTACAATGTGTTAAACGTGTTATCCATATATGGCTTTGACCATAATTAGATCACTGCCTTAAATGGCAGTGTAGGTGTGATCCGGATGTCCATATATGGTATTAATACAATGATTATGTCCTTATATAGGAATGTGGGTATGATTCTGTTACCCTTCAAGCCATGTATGGTGTTACTGTGTTGACTATGATTGGTGTCCCATTCAAATGTAAACAGCCAATATATGGGATTTGAGCTGTATTAGGAGAATTCTAGGCTTTTTTCTAGGTTCCCTGGGGACTAATCGTGGGTAAAATGGTGCACTACATATTGTTTTTTTGCCGATAATTATAGTGTTGTGTTATCACCATAGCCACAATCACAGTCATCGTCTGTATTTATGTCTTTCAATGAAAACTGAATTTTATTATGTATGTAAATAAAAATAGCAAAATGAACTTTTTGTTTTGTTTTCTTTTTCTATAATGATATTGGTTATAATTGACCAACTCTATAAGGTGTGATTGGTTTAGTAAACATAGCCAGGGTCATTTATAGGGAAGTGTCAGGAAGTGGAGGAAGCCAGAGTATCTAGAGAAAAAACATAGACATATGGTCAGTACCTGGCATCTGTACCACACATGAGATTTGAACTTGCAACCCAAAGGTGGAGGGCTTGTGGCAATGTCAGAACATCTTAACTACTTGGCCACCAGGGCTCAACATTTTCAGGTGTTTGGGTTGATTTCATGCCAGGGTAATTTAGAGCTTGCCAGGTTTAGGTGGAGGGAAAAACCTGAACACTGAGTGTCTGACAGTATCGCAACCACAAGGTGTGAGGGTTAGACATCTGACCTGGCCACTGAGTGTCCGATAGTATCACAACCACAAGGTGTGAGGGTTAGCCATCTGACCTGGTCACTGAGTGTCTGACACTATCACAACCACAAGGTGTGAGGGTTAGCCATCTGACCTGGCCACTGAGTGTCTGACACTATCACTACCACAAGGTGTGAGGGTTAGCCATCTGACCTGGCCACTGAGTGTCTGACAGTATCACAACCACAAGGTGTGAGGGTTAGCCATCTGACCTGGCCACTGAGTGTCTGACAGTATCACAACCACAAGGTGTGAGGGTTAGCCATATGACCTGGTCACTGAGTGTCTGACACTATCACAACCACAAGGTGTGAGGGTTAGACATCTGACCAGGCCACTGAGTGTCTGACAGTATCACAACCACATGGTGTGAGGGTTAGCCATCTGACCTGGCCAGCGAGTGTCTGACAGTGTCACAACCACAAGGTGTGAGGGTTAGCCATCTTACCTGGCCACTGAATGTCTGACAGTATCACAACCACAAGGTGTGAGGGTTAGCCATCTGACCTGGCCACTGAGTGTCTGACAGTATCACAACCACAAGGTGTGAGGGTTAGACATCTGACCTGGCCACTGAGTGTCTGACAGTATCACAACCACAAGGTGTGAGGGTTAGCCATCTGACCAAGCCATTGAGTGTCTGACAGTATCACAACCACATGGTGTGAGGGTTAGCCATCTGACCTGACCACTGAGTGTCTGACAGTATCACAACCACAAGGTGCGAGGGTTAGCCATCTGACCTGGCCACTGAGTGTCTGACAGTATCACAACCACAAGGTGTGAGGGTTAGCCATCTGACCTGGTTACTGAGCGTCTGACAGTATCACAACCACAAGGTGTGAGGGTTAGCCATCTGACCTGACCACTGAGTGAGGGTTAGCCATCTGACCTGACCACTGAGTGTCTGACAGTATCACAACCACAAGGTGCGAGGGTTAGCCATCTGACCAGGCCATTGAGTGTCGGACAATATCACAACCACAAGGTGTGAGGGTTAGACATCTGACCAGGCCATTGAGTGTCTGACAGTATCACAACCACAAGGTGTGAGGGTAAGCCATCTGACCAGGCCACTGAGTGTCTGACAGTATCACAACCACAAGGTGTGAGGGTTAGCCATCTGACAAGGCCACTGAGTGTCTGACAGTATCACAACCACAAGGTGTGAGGGTTAGCCATCTGACCTGGCCACTGAGTGTCTGACACTATCACTACCACAAGGTGTGAGGGTTAGTCATCTGACCTGGCCACTGAGTGTCTGACACTATCACTACCACAAGGTGTGAGGGTTAGTCATCTGACCAGGTCCAGCAACATATGCTGATACTTAATCTGATTTATGGAAGTTACTTCCCTTTGGTGCTCCTCGACCATTATGATGGAGCAGATGATTGTTGCCGAGAAGGACCCAAACCTGTTTTATTGTGGAATATTTCAATAACACAAGGAGAATAGTTCCTTAGCCATTGGCCTCTATATAATGTACAGTATAAACTGACTTATTAATTCCCGCGGCAAAACTTAAACTTCAAATTTTTATGCCTAACAATTTTTTTTGCAATAATTTCATTTTTTTATGATTTACAGTTGAATAGCTCTATTGTATTAACTTACTAGTTAAAACTTTTTAGTGGTGAATAATTTTCGTTAATTATAGTTGACCGGAAAATTTGTGAACTTTAATGAACATGAAAATAAATAAGTTTGTTAAAAGTACATGACTTGTATAACATTTCCTATAAGAACACATAAACAAAGACTTGATCTAGATTTCTTTTAAGGTTTATTTCTCTGTGGTATAATAACCACACGGAACTTAACAAACATCTATAACACAGGATAGTCACCCACTACGGGGGTATAGATACAAAAAACCTCTAAAAATGATAAATAAACAACTAAAGATTTAAGTAGTTTAAATGAGCAACATTATGGCATACACACATATTATGTAAATCATGAGGACAAATTAAACTGAACAAAAATTAATTGAACAGATTGGGATATTAATCAACGTATATACTAATTATACATTGTTATTGTGGTGTTTTAGAATTGTTTATTACTTGCTCTGTGAGCTGTATGAAAATGACACTTACAATGTGTGAGTTTTAAAGAAGGAAAAAGAAATTGAAAATATGAAGCATACACTTCCGAGATATATAAAAGAATTATTTTCAAATAGTCTCTATATCATTAAATAACAAAATCTGATTTCTGTTACATTTCAATTTACTGTTGATTCTTCAGAAGTTTGGTTGCTCCAAAGTTTTACAAAATGACTTTAGTTTCACCATTAGTAGATATTAAGCGTCTCTAAATAAGTTTAAAAACAAGTGTTCAGCCTGCAGACAATACAGTATTCCACTTACAGGTGCTCACTTTGACTTCAGATATTGTTATCTCTTTAAACTACCATTTTGATAATTGTGTCAATTTCAAAAACTCAAAACTCTAATTGATTTGTCTGGACTGTCTTGAGATTCATTCAGAGTCGGTAATTAAAATTCTGGAATAGATGAAGAAGAGTGATTGGAAATGACAGTTTCCTAAGTATATAAGTTCTAATTCAGTGATATGAATGATGTGATGTACACTATTTGTTTAATTTAAATAAATTTAAAGCTTTGTGTTTCCACTTATATTTGATAAAATGAAAAAACTCTAGAAAAATCTATAATGAAGAAAGAAAGTTGAAATATTTATTGAAAATGAAAGTTTATGAGAAACCTAAATACATTGATGCACAAAAGAATAGTTTATGATTTGGAATCAATGACATTTCATCTACATTATTTTCTTTACACTTAGTGTTCTAAAACATTTACAGTCAACTGAAGTATTACAGTACTAAATCAGCTCTGTGTGTTTAGAGCTGTTACCCCTTCAGCTTGAAATCATAAGAAAAGTTTCCATTGAAAGAAACAAAATTTATTATAAACAGTTACTGTTGTTGAGGAGGGACTGGAAAGATTGGAGCCAAAACTAATTGTGTGGTTATCATCTACTCATCTAACCATTTCAATTTTTTTCTTGTATGAAATACATCTCAACGAAAACTTGACTTTTAAATTTGTCAATCGAAAGGAATATGAGATGTAAAATTCAAGAATGATAGAATGGTAATATTGACTGGTTCTTTAACTGAAATATATGCATGCCATTTTAATAGTTTTCTATTAAAGCTTCAATTCAATTCCCTAACTCACTTAAAACCAGTTGGGAAGGGAAGAGGGTCAGGGGTCAGAGTTTGGGTTGTTGTTGTTTATATGTAATTTTGTCCATATATGGTCAAATTCTATAATAATTACTTGTTTTACTTAAAGATTAACTTGTCATGTTTTTTACGTTATGGATATATAACACAAAAATCTGAGTTTACTCTAAATAAACTGCGTCTTTTCTTTTTCTTTAAGAGTTGATAAAGTGAACTTATGCCGTTAAAAGCAAAATTGAATTTAAAACATACACATATTAAACAAATCCATCCTTTTAAATGAAAATAAAGAACACTTGCATAGTTTGTGTTATGTTAAAGAATAAATCAAAGAGAGCAAATTTCAACACCTGAAAGATACATGTAATATCAACAATCAAGAAAGGACAATTAAAATTATTGCAGGTTTGGGATAAACAACTAATTTATCAATAAATTAACAAGTGCAGAAAAAAAATAACAAAAACATGAAGCCAACAACAATGTACTAATGTACGTAACAGGCAAGATAGAGAATTGTTCTGCCACAGTATTCAATTTTAATCATTCGATCATCATGGTATAGCTGGGTATTTTCAGTGGTAACAATTTTCATGATTTTCAGTTCTTTCAAGAAAATCAAATTTTCCTGAATTGTCATATTTTGTGATTCATTTAAAAGAGTAGCCATGACTTTTTTTTCCAAGGATGATATTTTCGCAACCTCGATAAAAATAACACTACGAAAATTACCAACTAAACATCATGTTCTCTGATTTTGTATTCACATTCACGTATTTACATCTCTGGGGATAAGGCAAGTAAGCACTGGTCAACAGTGGTGTATACAACTAAATATACAAATGTAGGCTACCAACCCAACAGTGTTGTATACAACTAAATATAGACTACCGTTTTTGACCCAACAAGCTGCTAGGGCACTAGACATTTTGGGAAATTGAAGGGATTTCTTAAAAGCTAACATCGAACTTTATCGATCTTTCACAAAAAAAAAAAAAAATAATTTGCAGATAAAAATAAACTGAAAAAAACAACATAATATCCATATTATATACCTATTTTCTGTCTGTATTTTCATAAATATTTTTTCATTAATTTAAGATTAGCATAACCTTTACGCCTTGGAAATGGTGGAGTGGGGCTCATAGAGATTAGTGTGATTATTGGGTCAAATACAGCTGATAACAGAATCTATAAATACCGATGGTGGAGTGGGGCTCATAG
>SAYR01031597.1:64489-111783 GCA_004382745.1 Argopecten irradians irradians
AGTGTTGTATACAACTAAATATAGGCTACCAACCCAACAGTGTTGTATACAACTAAATATAGGCTACCAACCCAACAGTGTTGTATACAACTAAATATAGGCTACCAACCCAACAGTGTTGTATACAACTAAATATAGGCTACCGTCTTCGACCCAACAAGCTGCTAGGGTACTAAACATTTTGGGAAATTGAAGGGATTTCTTAACAGCTAATATCAAACCTTATCGGTCTTTCAAAAAAAAAATAATGATTTGCAGAAAAAAAAAAACTAAAAAAAAACAACATAATATGAATATCATATACCTATTTTCTGTCTGTATTTCAATAAATATTTTTTCATTAATTCAAGATAAGCATAAACTTCAGGCCTTGAAAATGGGGGAATGGGGCTCATAGGGATGGATGGGTGTGCTTATTGAGTCAAATACAGCTGATAACAGAATCAATAAATACCGATGGTGGAGTGGGGCTCAAAGGGATCGGGCGCTTATTGGGTAAAATACAGCTGATAACAGAATCTATAAATACCGATGGTGGAATAGGGCTTATTGTGTCAAATACAGCTGATAACAGAGTCTATAAATACCGATGGTGGAATAGGGCTTATTGTGTCAAATACAGCTGATAACAGAATCTATAAACAAGTGAGAGGTAAACATCAAGCAAGTAGATATCGCTAACAATTCTACATTGTATATATTATGACATTTTTACATTGGTAAAAAACATTTTTAATGTTGTATTATATCACAGTGAAAATGAATTGTTGTAGTCATACTTCAAACAAATTACCGGAGGAAGGGAATTTCCTCTCTTTATCTTAATGTTAACAGTTAGGGCTGTCTTCCCAGGAAACATCTTTAATTGCTTAACTTGCAAAGGTTTGAAATAATTAAATAATTGCTTTAATAGCGGACACAGTTCTCTAAAGGTGCTGACTAAATTTTTCAAGTCCTCTCCTTATCTGAACATGATTGAAACTTTATATCTAATGTGTTATCTTATATATATATGTACATGATGCATGTTTCCTTAAGCTTGCCCTTCCAGAGAGAAGCCCCTAAATGTTAACATTAAGATAGATATTCTGTCAAATGAACACAAATTATTACAATTACTATTACTAAGGCTGCAGTGAACACAATGCGGACCATTGTCAGAGACTGACACGGTTGGTTACACTTTACTGACCTCGACTTATCAGTGATGCTAAACCAACTGTGGGTCTCTGACGATGAATACAGACACATCTATCATTTCAAATCATTTTATTTTGACCAACACTTATCAAGATTAATTTATCCTCCGATTAAGGGACACTTAAAGATGTGCTAGTTTTTGGAAGTGGACGGAAGCCTGAGTTTCAGGAATATAGTCTAGTGACCCAGAAGCTAGTGAGGCTAGTTGTGAATTGCTTTGACACTCAATATGCACTTGGCTCCTGATTTCACAAAAAAAAAATCACTTTTTAAATTAGTAGTCTGAACATGTCTGTTATAACATAATCACACTTCCAAAGAATTAACTTAAAGATTAAGTTTGAAAACAATAAAATTATTTGTCAAAGGAGCGATACCAGGCAATAGGCAACGGCTCCAGAATGTCATTTCATTTTTTTCATTTAATATTTCTGTTGTCAGCAAATATAATGATTCCAAATGATAGGATAAGGGTAGCAAATGTTTGGCACACACAAAAATGAGAGAATGCATTAAAAGGTTGTAATATTCCAGTAATCTAAACGTTTAGTTACTGGTTCATTAAGACCTTCAGCTTTACCATAGCTACATGTATAGTGGGATATTTACATCTCTGTACAAGTAATATATCGGTAAATTCAGCTAGCTATGCCACTTCTAAATGGTGTAATTTTACTTTCTGTTTCAAGACTTCATTAAACTACTGACTCAACTCAAGCCTGTTTAAATAGAAATTGTTTTGAACATATATGTATATAATTATAAGTCATAACCACAGTCTCACACATTATAATAACATACAAATATTGGAATTTCCATGGTATTAACAAAAGCCTATTATTATACAATGTCAATGGATCCAGCTAATACAATTCTGTGTCCTGTTTTTAGAGTCGCTTAACTCTGGTATCACATGCTGCAAATTTGAGGTAATGTGGATATTCCTCTGATGTTGACGAGATCCAATTAGAATTCAGCTTATAAACTCAGCTGACCTTTCTTTGAGGTCATGTGACATGATTATCAGTTGCTTAAATTGCAGCATACCTATAAAAAAATTCAGCTTTAAAAATAAGCTAACGTTGATGTGGCCAAGGTGTTCCTACCTCTTGGTCGGTGGTCTGACAGACGTGTGTAACAAGTGTTTTCTTTGGACGAGAAATAAGAGGTCAATCACGCAAAGGTCATCAGGCACAATGTCAAAGCAAATAAGTTCAAAGGTCACAGCATGAGAAAAAAGTTCCAAATGCACCCAATATAAGCTATGGTCGGACTATATATGAATTCCTGTTTCATTATCATTATTTAATTAAGGAAATGCACACACACATATATAGGATACATTATAGGTATATAAACAAATCAGGGAACACAAAAGCATGTTGTAATTATAACATGTCATATAATTTTATACTTAAAGTTCCACTCAAATAAAATAAACTTAAATAAGGTCACGGCACTAGAACTTAATATAAATAAAATGTTGTAATCAATAAAATTGTTCTTTTTCTAATTAAAATTCATTTCTTTTATTCTCATACCATGGTACTCATAATATTCTAGATCTTAGATAGCAAATCCTTTGAGCCGTATAATGAACAGGTAAAATATGATGATCTTTACAATAACCTTGACCTTTAACTACCTTTGTCCCCTCAGATCCTATTTATAGTCATGGTGCTACGAAAGGATCTATATTGATAAAGCTGTGGGAAGCAGCATAACATGGGAGACAACTCATTGATAAGGGGAGATAATCTTGGATGATTATTAATTTATTTTCTCACGTAATATTATGACCGTCATATGTTTTATCTTTAGTTTGAGTTTACAAATTATGCCATATGAACTATAATAAATAGCCTTAAAAACCAAATATAAACAAAACAGATTTTTAGAATTTTTCCCATGATTCAAACGTTACGACATTGAAGACAAGTGAAGTAACTCTAGAGTATTGGATGAAAGGACCTATAATAAAAATACTAATTGTCATTTTTATGTAAAATTACCAGAAATTGTTGATGTTCAGCAGGCAGAAGATTTAAGCAGTTTGCTAGTTGTTTGCTAGTTGTTTGTTAGTTGTTTGCTAGTTGTTTGCTAGTTGTTTGTTAGTTGTTTGCTAGTTGTTTGCTAGTTGTTTGCTAGTTACCAATATTATGATTGCTACTTACATCATACCACGGGTAAGTCTTAATGAATGTTGTGATTATTTTTATGAAAAATGTTTATCATAAAACAATGAACAAGTGATTTGATCCTGGATCAGTTACAGTACAGTATAACAGCTGAGATATCGTGGTTGTTACAGTGATATAAGATTGGACCCAAAGTTTTGGCCAAAGTTACTAGGTATAGGGGAGGTATTAAATTACCAGTATGCTAAAGTTATTAAATGATTTTGTTTCACTCCTTACTACAGTATAACTTGTCTAAACCAAATGTCACTGGGACCACCATATTTGGTCGTCGGTATAGACAGGTTTGCAGATTATATAGGTTTACATTACCATAAGATTAAGAAGGAAATTGCAATACCATTGTGCCAGTGTACACAGAGATCCAAACTAGACCAGGATTGGCTTTGACAAGTTATACTTTGACAAGTTATACAGTAACTGTACTTGGACAAGTTATACTTTGACAAGTTATACAGTAACTGTACTTTGACAAGTTATACAGTAACTGTACTTTGACAAGTTATACAGTAACTGTATACTTAGACAAGTTATACTTTGGCAATACTAACTATTATCAATAGATGACTAGTAAATCAAGGAGACTTAAATGAGATTTCTCTCCAGACATTTGTGTGAACAAAATGATACACTGAAATAACGGAACTAAAATCACGTGACACCTCGGTTTATCATTTTTAGTTTCTCATTATAACATAGGGGCAAAACTACTAAAATTGGTATTATAAACATTGGTATATTAGTTTAAAACTTATTAACCTATTATAGTAATGTTTCTCCTGTGGTGTGGAACCCCTGTGACTTATCAAGATATCACAATCAGCTTCATCAGATAATTAAATGAGCACTCAGTATTTCATCATTGAGTCATCATTATATTGTTTTGTATATGGTACAAATTCACTGTTTCTACTTGGTAGAAAATATGTGTACCAGATACATGACTCAGACAGAGGAATCACTACAAAGCCTCTATCTAAGTCAGCATTCAAAATATGCCACTTTTCCTAATAGAGGTTAATGCACCAAGAACACCACCCCCGGCAGCACCACCTCCGAATATGGATGCTGTAGATTTCGACTTGGAAGCCTCAGCCCCGCCCTCTGGAGGTGCCGCGATTGTCACAAGATTATCAACAGAAGATGATTGAGTCTGACTCGTAGACACTTTTGGAATCGCACCTTGTGGCGTAGTCTTATTCTCCTTGTGGAGTTGTGCCGGGAGAGAAACGACAGAATCCGTCCGCTGACCCATTTTCCCTAGATAACCATATAAGGAGAAACCTGTGTTTTTTATACGGTTCAGGAGATTTCCCTCCTGATAATCCACACCGGCCAGTGAATGAGGTCGCTCCGGCGACGTTTTTGTCGGAGAACTAGTTGTCAAGGCGACACCAGTCCCAGAAGATGAAGCCACCGTTACAGATTGAGATTTTGACTTCGCTAAGTCGAAATGAGACTCTGATACTAAACAGCCGGACGTTCTGGATGATTGACTCATTCCTGACGTGTTGGGTTTCTTGTCGGGAGAACCCACCAAATCACGCTCGTTCAAAATGGCGGCTAGTCCCAGCGACATACTGTAGGTTGTTGTCCCACTAGACTGGACCATCGACGTAAGACGAGGCGTCGAGGACTTTGTCGAAGTTGATCTGCAAATACAACAAAGAAATATAGTCGTAGAATCAACATTTCATAAATTGTTCTTCCTTATCAAGATCCGATACTAAGATGTACTCATATCATAATATTATCTTTCAATGTTTTACATAAACTTTTACTCTATCTTGACTGAGCTAGTATCAAATGCTTATGACATTTGGTAGCTAAAAGAACAACCAACCAGAAGCAACATTGCTTGGTATAGCTTCATAAAACATCATGCAAACATTTATACTACTAATCAATTATAATTCATTCCACATTAACTTAATTAGAAAAACTCTCCATTTATCATCATGAATTGTAGATTTTACGCTTAACACATTAAATTTCTACATCTAGCTCTAAGCTTGTCTATCTTCAGTAAACACATCTCAATTGACTGGCTGCTAGCCTCACAATATTTGTTTATTGATAAAATATTACCAAGCAAAATTGTATTACACGATTATCTCCCCTAGGTCATATTACAAAATTATCTCACCCTAGATCATATTACAAAATTATGCTCCCCATGGTCTTATAACCAGATTATCCCTGTCTTGGCCTTTGGTACCAGACTCCCATGTATAACCAAATAAATATAAGAGCAAATCATGCATCCTATACCATATCATGATTTCTTCTGAGAAAGCAGACAGCAATCACATTCAAACACTACAACAAATCAACTATGCTGGACATTGTTTTGGCAGCCTAACCCCCAAAAGAGATGTTTAATCTGAAGCTTTTAAATTTCTGTTGTGTAGACCCAGCCTACTTCATTTCAATGTCAACTTAGCGAATGTCATACATAATATAACCTCTATTTTAATTGTTCCAATCAATTGAACAACTTTCCATAGATTTAATTGATTTCGAATTTCCCCTGTGATCAAAATTATGAATTAATCAAACCTAGACAAACACACCAAATCATACAATATCAGTAGTGCCTTGTACCACAGAGGTGGTGACAGTGAGTGAAATAAAAAATCAAGCCGTGCTGCAACAAAGACACACGCATTACATTCAAACAAGAAAATGTGCATGCACTAATAAATTATCTACGTACAAGGCCGCAAACATAGAAATAGACAGATCTTATGAAATAAATTCTTCTGCAGGGAGTGATATTTGTATATTGTGATCTCTACGGAACAGTCCGCTATTATTGTGGTAGCTAATCAATTCAAATGTATCTATTGATGGAGGTTTATTGGATATAAGGGAAGCTGTTTGGGGAGTAGCACATTTTTTTTTTGAAAAGCTGAAAATTCAACTCCGCAGATTATTTTTTATTTCTAAATACTTTATTTGATTATTGTGTAATCCTTGTAATTCATAGTTAAGAATTTTTTTTTTTTTTTTTAAATTTTAGATAATTCAATTTTTTATTTAATATCAAATACTTTTGGTGAGATTAAATTAAGGTTAAAATTTTCAATTTTCAATGAAATTGTGTTTCCTCCATTAAGAGCATTAGGGGTGTTGTTGCTTTCTTATACAAATTGGAAGTGAATTGTTCTGTAAATTTATATATATACTCGATATGATAGGGTAGTAGACGGACAATTAAGTGAGAACTACTGAGGAAGTCTTTATACGTTTTATGATTACTAAGGTATAAGTTAAGGGGCTTAGTGTACATGGGGATTGTGTAGTAGTGAGGAGAAGGATAAAACTGACAAATCCTTGTTCCCGTTTTCTCCCACTCCCTTTTTATTCTAATTCTAATTGTAAGTAGCAGATAAATGCTATAAGTAAAACTTACTCTGCACGATCTACGTCAGAGTCAAGCTCCGAATCGTCCTCGCTGTAATCAAACAGTGGCACATTAACATAACCTACCGCCATCTAGTGGTGTATATCATGGTAAGGGCAGATAACTTATATCAAATAACCAAATAACTTTACTGCTATCTAGTGATGTATATCATAGGAAGGGCAGATAACTCATATCAAATAATCATATAATCTACTGCTATCTGGTGATGTATATCATAGTAAGGGCAGATAACTCACATCAAACAACCATATAACCTACCGCCATCTAGTAATGTATATCAAAGTAAGGGCAGATAACTCACATCAAACAACCTTATAACCTACCGCCATCTAGTAATGTATATCATAGTAAGGGCAGATAACTCGCATCAAATAATCATAAATTACTGCCATTCAGTAGTGTACAACTTTGGAAGGGCAGATAACTCATCAAACAAAAGGTACCACATCACTAATGAAACATACAGTAATGCCACCTAGTGGTGAACATCCTACTGGGAAGGGCAGATAACTCATCAAACAAAAGGTGGCACATCACTAATGAAACCTACAGTAATGCTACCTAGTGGTGAACATCATATTGGGAAGGGCAGATAACTTATCAAACAAAAGGTGGCACATCACTAGTGAAACCTACAGTAATGCCACCTTGTGGTGAACATCCTACTGGGAAGGGCAGATCATCAAAAAAAAGGTGCAAAACATATATTAATGTCTACTTAATAAAGGTATGAAGTAAACAGAAATCATGCAGAAAAATAACTCTTATAATCAACAGACTGATCAATTTAATATGGAACATAAATAACTACAAAATATTTCAAAAAGTATGAAACTCAATAATATAGCACAAACAACACATGACAGAAGTATGATAAACAAAGTAAGTCCTATCTAAACAACGACGTGACTTACCCGACGAGTTGTGTAGGATGTTTCACGGTGGAGTTGGTGTACGTATTTATCGTGGAACTCTCCTGGAATCTCTTGTAGCACTCCCCATTATCCTCATAATCATCTGTCATCAATAAAACATCAGTTATCAACAAGTCCTTTTAAATTTCTATATGATTTTATAGCCTAAGGATAATATATTGCATACATTTGGACATATTCATAATGCATGTTTAGGCCAAAAATAAATATGTCTGTTTATGGTTACTTTGGCAAAAAAAATAGGGTTGTTCCGTCCCGATTTTTTTTTTTTTTTTGGGGGGTCGGTCGGTCCGACTTTCTTTTTTCCCCCCCCCAAGTGTTTTCACTCTAAAGTAATGGCCAGAACTGGAGTCTTGAGATTGAAATACCGACTTTTCATTTTTTTTTTATATAAAAGTGAGAAAAAAAAGTTAGAGTCAGTTGTAAAAAAAGAGGTTTGGATGGGTAACCCTAAACAGACATATTTTTTTTTTTGCCTTAGATAAATTTGATTCAATCTAATTATCATAACAAATATGAGCATCTAAATGGCTTTCTATGAAATTCAGTATACAATGTTTACTAAGTACTATTTCCTGTTTTGAATATTTTTTTAAGAACTAGAAATATTTTAAAGACAATAATGTCCCTGCTTTTAATTCATTTATGAGTGGGACAGCGCAAGACAGACCAGACAGGATGGAGAAAAAAATAACATTTCATATCCAAATTCTATTTTCATGGAGTACTGGTAAATCACAAACAGTGGTAGGATATCATCTAAGATAGGATATAGAAGTGCCATACCATCCTCCTCCAGGTCACTAAGGTTGTACACTTCCTCGTTTAGATCAAGCTTTCTCTCTCCCTTAATCTGGACCCCGGGACGTGACTCAAAGATTCCCCCCAGGTGGGGCGTCGCCAACTGCTGCCAATGTCGCAGTGTCACTGAACCTGTGTCAAAAGGTTGGAGTATTGAGTTGTCTATATCCATACCAGTAACCAGACAGTTTAACTATTAAGGCAGAGAAATTGACAACACATAATCACTAACTCTTATTATAGAATTAAGTCTGCATTGATGGTGAAGAAATTTTTGCTTCATTTTTGTTCATGAAATATCTGGCAATATCTACACCTGAAGTGCAAATTATACATATGATACATGTTGATGTTGAGCATTACCCATAGACAAATACCAACAGTTACAGGAATACATTACAACTTCAATCTACAGACAAATACCAACAGTTACAGGAATACATTACAACTCCAATCTACAGACAAATACCAACAGTTACAGGAATACATTACAACTTCAATCTACAGACAAATACCAACAGTTACAGGAATACATTACAACTTCAATCTACCTTCCAGTGGCTTGATGATTTTGAGTTTCTCTGGGAGCCTGTAGTGTGAACTATTACTACCAGGGTAGGAAAGCTGGGAGAATCCTGATCGGATACTTCCTGTGGAGAGTGTACTGTCTGGGGTCGGACACATTCCTGGGGTATCCGTCGACTCCTGGGCATCAGACTTACTGGCATCCGATCTGTACGTCAAACACAAACAATGAATTTATATTAACAATATTAACGAACTTTGTAATTATGTATCATGTGATGAACAAATACAGTAAACTCCACATATATAACAACATCGATCAGACCACCAGTAGAATTTTGCCTGGGTTTGATATTTCTGTTAAAGCTAGTATGTCATATTAATAAATGATCTATCTCATTTTATCTGCCATGATTTCACACCAAAGAAAATATTTCATCACAGTGTTGATAAAATAACCCGTTATTTCCTTACTTATGTCTTTCTCTTTTCCTATTCTCTTCATCCTCAAAGTAATCTTCTTCGTTAAGTTCGTTAGCGCGACGGATCGATAACTTCCGTAAAGCTGTCTCGAGATCGTTAGATCCTGGAATACCAGGTCGTCCCAGACTGTGCTTCTTTACGTCACTGGAACAATTAAAGGTAGTGCATTAATTAAAATCAACTATCATATGATCATGAATTTTATCTGTAAATGAGTTCATAACTATAATTACATCATTAGAAAAACTACTTTGTACTGAGAGCTGGTGAAAAGTAGTTCATTAAGTATTCCTTTAAAATAAAATCTTGGAAGTAATTTAAAAGAGAAAATGTGAAAACTGTTGGTGTGTAGATAACACGTGCCCAACAACAGACACTGATAATTTCTGGAGAATATCCTCAGGATGGCACTTATTAACTCTGTCACCCTTAAAATTTCATAATTGGCCAGTTTAATCTTTCATGTAGAAGACTCTAAATGTGTCTAAAAGTGCAAATGTGCAGAACTACATCAACTGGTGTCAAAATTTAGATCAATCAAATTGAAAAGAACACTTTTGAAAGCTTTTTAGTAAGCTTGATACAAAACAAGGTAGAGTTATACTGGCTATAAAACAGATTGACAGCGGTTCAAGTTTTAGAAAATATACTATTAACAATTATGGAGCCATCACTCATCCATAAACAGAAATCACTCATCCATAAACAGAAATCACTCACCCGTAAAGACTATCTAGATCAGCAGTATACCCATCACTCTGTACAGACTCTGTTTCCGAGAAATACATAGAACTCCTGTTGGACATGTTAGTTCCAAGTTTCCCCGCCGAGGACGCGACTCCGGACATGGCAGGAGAGCGAGCTCCGGAATCCAGACTGTCGTTGAGACTAAGGGTAGAGAGTCCGGAGAGACCAGACATTCCAGATATCCCGGACGTCTTCTCTGTCCCAAAGCTGTTACTGTTACTGAGGCCATTGTGTTTGTTACTCGCCTTCTTAGCTGCCTTAGCTGTTTCAAATATCCTCCAGTTATGGACCCTGGGGAACAATGGTCAGATATCACTATTCTAGAAACAAGATATCACGGTGAATTTTCTATCAATAGATACAAGATAACTGCATAAATGTTAAAACCAACCATCTAAAACTTAGTGTTTTTTACTCCACTTCATCAACCTAAGACATGGTATAAGACAGATGTCTAAACTGGATGTCACTGAGACCAACATATATTTGACTGATATAGCCAGGTTTTAATTACCACATGTATTATAACTGACGAAGGAAAATTCCATACAATTACACTAGAATACACATGCATCCTGGAGTAACTATGATGAAGTTTCCTGTATAGTTGATCATGACCAATACTTACTTTCTCTCTGCTGGAGAATATCCCATAGGGAAGTCTATTTCAGACTTGAGAGACGACTCAAGCTCGGAGGCGATGGAATCGTTAGGAATACTGAGAAGTGATGTGGACAGGTAGCTATGTTTAGCGACGTTAGGTTTCTGTTTCCGTCGCAGCCTCCGTAACTCTTCCTGATTCTCCTCCAGTAACTCAAGGACCTCATCATGTTTGTCTTTATATTCAGCAAGCTGTAATACACCAATCAGAAACAAGTTTACAAAGGCTGGTGAGATATACAGCAATCAGATACAAGTTTACAAAGGCTGGTGGGTTATACACAAATCATATACAAGTTTACAAAGGCTAGTTTGTTATACACCAATCAATCAAAATGTTATAAACTAGCCTGGTGGGTTATATGCCAATCAGATACAAGTTTATATATTTACCACCTTCGTTAGGTGTTTCTGTGACGACTGTACAACATATTTGACCTTGACCTAGTTTCTATATTTACCACCTTCGTTAGGTGTTTCTGTTACGACTGTACAACATATTTGACCTTGACCTAGTTTCTATATTTACCTCCTTCGTTAGGTGTTTCTGTGATGACTGTGAGGCTTCGAGGTGTTTCTGGAGCTCAAGGTTTTCTGCTGTTAACTGTAGACAAAAAGAAAGAAGTATTAACATCAAAACAATTAAATATTTATTAGTCCATACTGTTTATACTTTTCCTGCTTCAATTTCAAAAATAATTTTTATGTTACAAAATTGATGTACAATTTGACCTATCCTGGAAATTCATGCTGTATAGCTTACTTAAAAATCTCACAAGAACTTCTACAGGCATAGTACATCATATCGCTAGGGATTATATTTTTCATTGACACCAAGATATGGACACCTCAACGTTTTTCTTTTTAAATCATATAACATGGTATGTTTTTTCCCCAGGTACTCTAGGTTTTCTTCCATCTCCTAAACATGGCAAATCTTAAATAGGGCATAAATCAAACAAAATCCAAACTTTCCATCCCTGCTCTAGGCCTAATACTGTATATGCCAAACATCGAAAATTTTAAGATAATACGATTTATACTGATTTATATACTTGCAACTTTACATTTCCTCTATAGATTGACTAATTTGAATACTTACAACTTTACATTTCCTCTGTAGATCGACTATTCTATATACTTACAACTTTACATTTCCTCTGTAGATTGACTATTTTATATACTTACAACTTTACATTTCCTCTGTAGATCGATTAATCTATATACTTACAACTTTACATTTCCTCTGTAGATCGACTATTCTATATACTTACAACTTTACATTTCCTCTGTAAATTGACTATTTTATATACTTACAACTTTACATTTCCTCTGAAGATCGACTATTTTACGTATATACTTACAAGTTACTTTACATTTCCTCTATAGATCGACTATTTTATATACTTACAACTTTACATTTCCTCTGAAGATCGACTATTTTATATACTTACAACTTTACATTTCCTCTGTAGATCAACTATTTTATATACTTACAACTTTACATTTCCTCTGTAGATCGACTATTGTACATACTTTTACAACTTTACATTTCCTCTGAAGATCGACTATTTTACGTATATACTTACAAGTTACTTTACATTTCCTCTATAGATCGACTATTTTATATACTAATCTTACAACTTTACATTTCCTCTGTAGATCGACTATTTTATATACTTACAACTTTACATTTCCTCTGTAGATCGACTATTTTATATACTTACAACTTTACATTTCCTCTGTAGATCGACTATTTTATATACTTACAACTTTACATTTCCTCTGTAGATCGACTATTTTACGTACTTACAACTTTACATTTCCTCTGTAGATCGACTATTTACATACTTACAACTTTACATTTCCTCTGTAGATTGACTATTTTATCTACTTACAACTTTACATTTCCTCTGTACATCGACTATTTATATACTTACAACTTTACATTTCCTCTGAAGATCGACTATTTTATATACTTACAACTTTATATTTCCTCTGTAGATCAACTATTTTATATACTTACAACTTTACATTTCCTCTGTAGATCGACTAGTTGAGCTAAAAGGTTGGTGATCTCCTCCTTTTGGAGGTGTGTTTCTTCTGTCTTTTTGGCGAGTTCTTCTGAGTAAACTTCAAGCTGATCCTTAACATCCCCTGTGACCAAAAAAAAAATATATACAGTTGAACCTGTCTATAAAGACCAGCCAGGGACATGGAAAAATTGGTCATTATACACAGGTCAAATCGCGTTATATATACATGTATAGCTATTTGCAACCCAGAAAAGTGGTCTTATTAAAACAATTTTATTTAACAGATTTTGACGTGATCTATAATAGACTAAAGACATTCCATTTTCTACATATTATATATGTGCCAATTGTTGATAGTAAAACACAAGCACCCCACTTAATTGACTGAAATTTGTTCTGTTCTCAAAATAAAAAAATAAAAAAAATTGACAACAACCACCATTTGGTGGATATCAGTTGATCACAGAATATGACAATTAAAATCTTGTCATATAAGATTGTTTCCTTACCGAGCTGCTCGAGACAGTCAGATACTAGCTTTTGTTCTTTCTCCTCAAACTCTGATGTTTCAGCACTTAACTGCACCGTCTGGAAAAGATAACAGTGATCAATGTTTTATTGTCTATAGTAACAAGACAAAAGTGCATTATTGAAACCTGAGTTTATAATGTCTATTCATTATTTCAAATTTTACAATTTTGTACAACATCCTCGATACTCCAGGGGTTACTGTCTCTGTCATTATATCCACTCCTGGACTATGTCACAACAAACCTGAAGTCATTTCAGAAGGAAAAATCTGACCAATCACAGGACTAAGGTCTTTCTTTGAAGATTATGTAGAGAGCGATGCCAAACTTCATTGTACTGTAACAGTTATTTATCTGATGTACATCAAAGGACCAAACTACCTGTCTCATCTGTTGTCACACACAGAACCTTCAGTTTTGCCATGGCATAGTCCGGGGGTGGATATAACAACAGTGATAGTAACCCATTAATTTTTGAGAATGCCCTGAAATTGCTTACAAGAATTTTGTATTTATCTTCAACATCATTGAAATAAGCTACAATCTATAAAGTACGTCTCATTATAACAAGGTTGTATTTTGTTCTACAATGGTAGTATAACATTGTATACCTCTATACGGAGTTTGATATTTTCCTCCTCCAGAGATTTGACCTTTTTCTGGAGACTTGATGCTCCCAAGGTATAAAGTCCCTCGGTGTTCCCACTGTAAACATCAAACCAATAACAAACAATAAAGTATTTTGATATTACTACTAAATTACACTTTGTCTATTTAATTAATGTCAGATAGGCGCTTATTTTCATGATGGTAATATTTTCAAGAAACATGGCTATGGTCGTGAAAATTTGATCCATAAGAAATTGAGTAACCACATATAGCCAAAACACAAAATTTCAGAACTGCTAAATTTTAATTTTCTAACTAAGAGTCCTAATCACGGAAAGTTTGACCCGCAAAAATATCTGTATGACAAAAATATCTGTACAACCAAAATATCTGTATGACAAAAATATCTGTATGACCAAAATATCTGTATGTCAAAAATATCTGTATGACAAAATATCTGTATGATAAAAATATCTGTATATCTGTATGGCAAAAATATCTGTATGACAAAAATATCTGCAGATCAATATTTCCTCTATTTCATGAAGAGGAGTTATGTGCCCTTACTTTGGAGAATCATCTGTAGGGGTGCTGTCTGACTCGGAGTGGGTCAGAGCCTGGAGAAGTTCATCTTTGCGTAGAATTTCATGTTTAAACTGGTTGAGCTGAATAATATAACATGTTGATATGTGAATATAGAAATCTTTGTACATTCTGAACAAATTAAGTTCAACGCCTATTTGATTTTGTACTATCTTTAAAGTTTTCAACATGCTTATAATCAAATAAATGATGGCAAAATACAAATTATTAAAAGATTCATAAACTTGATAAATATCAAGACCATCAAAATGACCAAGTAAATAAAAACCAGTATACTTTTATAAAACTTTATACTTAATTAAACAAGAGGCCCATGGGCCTTAACGGTCACCTGAGTTAGAATATATAATGACACAATATGCAACAAATTTATAAAGACATATTAAACACTATATGCTGCCCTTGAAGTTGGTCAGTGATTTATAAATTTGACCTTTTTAGACTATGAAGAGTATTTGCTTCCATCAAACCTGTGAACTTAGAGGTATTTTTTGAAATTTTAATCAATTTGACCCTGTTAAATTTGGTCCTGCCCCTCTGGTCCCCCAGGGGATCATCGAGGACGGATATGGATGTTAAAATGCTATATCTTAGGCTAATAATTCTAATCAAGTTTGACTAATTTCCTACGAAAATTGGGCAAATATGTCACAAATATGTTTTTCTATATAAACTTAAGTAAATTTAACCCCCTCCCCAGGGGTAACGTGAGACCCAAGGTCATATAATTCACAGTCTTTATAAAACACCTGAAGACCTTTCCATCTATAATTATTTGATTCTACTATATCCAGAATTTTAGAAGATTTTTGAAGTTTTAGCCTATTTGACCCTTTTTTAGCCCCGCCCCTCTGCCCCCAGGGGGTCGGCCACGGACCAATGTGGATATGATATTAAAATGCTATCTCAGGCTAATAATTCTAACCAAGTTTGACTCATTTCCTATGAAAATTGAGCAAAAAATGCTCATTAATGTTTTTTTCCTATATAAACTATAGTATACTTGACCCCCTCCCCAAGGGGAAACAGGAGATCCCAGGGTCATATAATTTACAATTTTTATAAACAAACTTTAAGACCTTTTCATCTATAACGTGTATTGATTATACCATTTCCAGAATTTTAAAGAAGATTTTTGAAGTTTTAGCCTATTTGACCTTTTTTGGCCACGCCCCTCTGCCCCCAGGGGGTCGGCCTGGACCAATATGGATATGATATTAAAATGTTATTTCAGGCTAATAATTCTAACCCAGTTTGACTCGTTTCAATGAAAATTGAGCAAAAAAATGCTCATAAATGTTGTTTTCCTTATATAAACTATATAGTAAACTTTGACCCCCTCCCCAGGGGGAAATGTGAAACCCAGGGTCATGTAATTCACAATTTTTGTAAAAGGACTTAAGACCTTTCTATTTATGAACAGTATTTGTTTTAACCATTTCCAGAATTTCGGAAGAAGATTTTTGAAGTTTTAGCCTATTTGACCCATTTTTTAGCCCCGCCCTTCTGCCCCCAGGGGATGGCCAAGAATCACTGTGGATATGATATTAAAATGCTATCTCAGGGCTAATAATTCTAAAACCAAGTTTGACTCATTTCCAATGAAAATCTGAGCAAAAAAAATGCTCATAAATGTGTTTTCCCTATATAAAACCTATAGTAAACTTGACCCCTCCCCAGGGGAAAAACGTGAGACCCCAGGGTCATATAATTCACAATTTTTGTAAAGGACCTAAGACTTTCTATTTATGAAAAGTAATTTGATTCTACCATTTCCAGAATTTCAGAGAAGATTTTTTGAATTTTAGCCTATTTGACCCCTTTTGACCCCGGCCCCTAAGGCCCCCTGGGGTCAGTCATAGAAAATTTGTTAATAGGATTAAAATGGCCATCTCATACTGATAATTCTGACAACATTTGACTCATTTCCTATTACAAATGACCAAATAATGCGCAAAAATGTGTTTTCTCAATATAAAAGTATACAGTAAACTTAACCCCCTCCCCAGGGGGAAACTAGAGACCCACGGTCATAATAATTTCACCAATTTTTTGTAAAGGACCTTAAGACCTTTCTATCTATTGAGAGTATTTGATTCTAACCACATCTGTGAGTGGAGAAGAAGATTTTTGAAATTTTACTCAATTTTACCCCTTCTGGCCCCTCCCACAGCCCCTGGGGGGTGGGGACATATAATTCACAAATTTTGATTGGCCTTATGCCTTAGAAGTTTGTGCAAAATTTCATTGAAATTGCTTCAGCAGTTTTGGAGAAGAAAGTCGGAAAATGTAAATTGTTTACGGACACTACGACGCACGACGCACGACGGACGACGCACGACGCACGACGCACGACGACGGACAAAAGGCGATGAGAATAGGTCACTTGAGACTTCGTCTCAGGTGACCTAAAAAGCTGGTATAATGTACCTTTAATTAAAATCTCTTACCTAAGGGAGACAACTGTACTCACCTTTTCGGTTGCCTGGGTTACTTGTTCCTCTAGCGATTCATTTTTATCTGTTAAGTCCTGATTTTTCTGGAGAAGTGTCTGACCTATACGGGCAGCAAGTTCAAGGTCACGTTCTTTCTGTAAATAAATAAAATCATTCTTTTCAGTTAATACGGCTTATAATTAATTTCCAGACTACTTGGATTATTTTTCCAAATTAATACGCAAAGTCAATTGTGACATCATGATAACATCTGGTTTTGCATCATTCTCAGATTTTTTTATAGTGGTATGGAAAAAAAAAACAGCAAATCAGAAAACAAGATTTAGTATGAAAAAAAAAGAAAAATTAAATATTTTTCTGTACAGTTGATATACAATTTTACCAAACACACTTTGATTATTTACAGTAATGTAAATGTAATGTACAAAATGTCACACCCATGTACACATAGAATGTGTAGGTATGTACAGAGTTAAATAATAAACCAACTATTACCTCAACTACTTCTCAGTAAATATAATTTCCTATAGCAGAGGTCAAATCCTATAAACAACCTGAGCTAATGCTATATATGTAGACATTTCAGTTCTAATGATACTTCAGATAAACAGTATATGTGTAAAAACAAAAGAATCATAATCATATACTTAACTTATTTCTTTTTAGAAATCCAGGAATTACAGCAGGATTATTTTAACTCCCAATTAAATTTATGACATATAAAATACTTTTCATTTGAAAGGGCCCAGGTCCCATTTTTCAACAAGAGCATAGCTTTATGGGACGATATGAAAACCTAGATTTATTATCCCGAAGAGAGCTGTAATTCAGGATAGTTTTCCTTGCTCTGTGGCATTAAGACTACTAACTCACATCCACAGCAGTATAGAGCCTGTAGTTATTGATCTGCTGTCCCCAATATCTCCACTAATATCTGTGTACTTCAACTTAAAGTCATCAAATAAGATTAACAAAAAATAAAATTCCTTGATTTTTTTCTGTTTGTTCTAAAGACTGAACCCTTCAAATAACTGTGTATTCATTGTGGAATTTTTTTTGAAAACATGCGTTCTATTTATGACTTTTATCAAAACAAAGAAGCGCTACGTGCGATCCTGTTTATTGTCAATGGCGACAAGTCATGATTAATGAGCGAAAGTGGTGTTCCCAAATCCTCGAGTTCTAGAGCAAAGACAAACAACTTTTTAAATTGTGCTGATTCGAAAATTTATATCAGGCTAGGTTACAAAAAAAGGTCTGAGAGATCTGCCTGGTAATACTGCTATGTGCCGTTATTGGCACAGAATGATCAAATACAGAGACAAAACACACGATTCGTGGGCAGGTTATAAATACAATAACAAACCAATGACATTTTTTTTTAGAATTTAAAACACGGTTTATATGATAATCTACAACAGGTAGTACGACAGAACTGAGAAAATAAATATTGATAAGGAAATCATTGATCTGGGTTTTTTGGATCAAAACAGTCCCAGAAAATGACATCTACCTTATATGACATGATATACTGTGCTTTTTAACAGTTTTTATTTTACAAGCACAGTAAATTTTCCTTTGTTTTTTTTTCTTCTCTTTTAAACCAATACCTGCATGTATATAGCAAATTTCTCATTCTACACCCTAAATAATTAAATAGTTTATTTCTTTGCTTCAAACATTTTTGACTGCTGATACATCATGATTGTTTTATAGAATATCTATTTTAAGATCAAATGGTACATTACAGACTAAATTGTCTTTTTGCATATTTAAAATAGATTGGCTTTTTGTTCAAGCTGAATGTAGAAATTATATATTTTTTTAAATATACTTGGTAAGTATGCATTAAAAGGAAGCTGAAAAGTGCATTGTTTAAAAGATTTCAATAAATTGTGTGCATGGTTTTTTCCCCCAAGAAATTAAAAATCTGATTAATTATCAATAAAGACAATTTTCCTAACGAGATCTTTTTCTGGAAGTTCTATGTATTGGACAGTGTATATATGAAATGTAAAGGTGTTACTTACCTCTTCTAGTAATCTATTAACATGTTACTGACCTCTTCTAGTAATCTATTAACGTGTTACTGACCTCTTCTAGTAATCTATTAACCTGTTACTGACCTCTTCTAGTAATCTATTAACCTGTTACTTACCTCTTCTAGTAATCTATTAACGTGTTACTGACCTCTTCTAGTAATCTATTAACCTGTTACTGACCTCTTCTAGTAATCTATTAACATGTTACTGACCTCTTCTAGTAATCTAACGTGTTACTTACCTTCTAGTAATCTATTAACATGTTACTGGCCTCTTCTAGTAATCTATTAACACGTTACTGACCTCTTCTACTAATCTATTAACATGTTACTGACCTCTTCTACTAATCTATTAACATGTAACTGACCTCTTCTAGTAATCTATTAACATGTTACTGACCTCTTCTAGTAATCTTTTAACATGTTACTGACCTCTTCTAGTAATCTATAAACGTGTTACTGACCTCTTCTACTAATCTATTAACATGTTACTGGCCTCTTCTAGTAATCTATTGACATGTTACTTACCTCTTTTAGTAATCTATTAACATGTTACTGACCTCTTCTAGTAATCTATTAACATGTTACTGACCTCTTCTAGTAATCTATTAACATGTTACTGACCTCTTCTAGTAATCTATTAACATGTTACTGACCTCTTCTAGTAATCTATTAACATGTTACTGACCTCTTCTAGTAATCTATTAACATGTTACTGACCTCTTCTAGTAATCTATTAACATGTTACTGACCTCTTCTAGTAATCTATTAACATGTTACTGACCTCTTCTAGTAATCTATTAACATGTTACTGACCTCTTCTAGTAATCTATTAACATGTTACTGACCTCTTCTAGTAATCTATTAACATGTTACTGACCTCTTCTAGTAATCTATTAACATGTTACTGACCTCTTCTAGTAATCTATTAACATGTTACTGACCTCTTCTAGTAATCTATTAACATGTTACTGACCTCTTCTAGTAATCTATTAACATGTTACTGACCTCTTCTAGTAATCTATTAACATGTTACTGACCTCTTCTAGTAATCTATTAACATGTTACTGACCTCTTCTAGTAATCTATTAACATGTTACTGACCTCTTCTAGTAATCTATTAACATGTTACTGACCTCTTCTAGTAATCTATTAACATGTTACTGACCTCTTCTAGTAATCTATTAACATGTTACTGACCTCTTCTAGTAATCTATTAACATGTTACTGACCTCTTCTAGTAATCTATTAACATGTTACTGACCTCTTCTAGTAATCTATTAACATGTTACTGACCTCTTCTAGTAATCTATTAACATGTTACTGACCTCTTCTAGTAATCTATTAACATGTTACTGACCTCTTCTAGTAATCTATTAACATGTTACTGACCTCTTCTAGTAATCTATTAACATGTTACTGACCTCTTCTAGTAATCTATTAACATGTTACTGACCTCTTCTAGTAATCTATTAACATGTTACTGACCTCTTCTAGTAATCTATTAACATGTTACTGACCTCTTCTAGTAATCTATTAACATGTTACTGACCTCTTCTAGTAATCTATTAACATGTTACTGACCTCTTCTAGTAATCTATTAACATGTTACTGACCTCTTCTAGTAATCTATTAACATGTTACTGACCTCTTCTAGTAATCTATTAACATGTTACTGACCTCTTCTAGTAATCTATTAACATGTTACTGACCTCTTCTAGTAATCTATTAACATGTTACTGACCTCTTCTAGTAATCTATTAACATGTTACTGACCTCTTCTAGTAATCTATTAACATGTTACTGACCTCTTCTAGTAATCTATTAACATGTTACTGACCTCTTCTAGTAATCTATTAACATGTTACTGACCTCTTCTAGTAATCTATTAACATGTTACTGACCTCTTCTAGTAATCTATTAACATGTTACTGACCTCTTCTAGTAATCTATTAACATGTTACTGACCTCTTCTAGTAATCTATTAACATGTTACTGACCTCTTCTAGTAATCTATTAACATGTTACTGACCTCTTCTAGTAATCTATTAACATGTTACTGACCTCTTCTAGTAATCTAACATGTTACTTACCTTCTAGTAATCTAACATGTTACTTACCTTCTAGTAATCTATTAACATGTTACTGACCTCTTCTAGTAATCTAACATGTAACTTACCTCTTCTAGTAATCTATTAACACGTTACTGACCTCTTCTAGTAATCTTTTAACATGTTACTGACCTCTTCTAGTAATCTATTAATATGTTACTTACCTCTTCTAGTAATCTATTAACATGTTACTGACCTCTTCTAGTAATCTATTAACAGCCTCTATGTCATTGTACGTCCTCGTCATCTGTGTCACACGCTCGGCACATAGAACTGGAATGATAAACCAATAAATAAATAAATAAACCAATAAATATATAACAATTCATCTGTGTCACACGCTCGGCACATAGAACTGGAACGATAAACCAATAAATAAATAAATAAAAAAATAAATAAACAACAATTCATCTGTGTGACATGCTCAGCACATAGAACTGGAAAGATAAACCAATAAATAAATAAATAAACCAATAAATAAATAACAATTCATCTGTGTAACACGCTCGGCACATAGAACTGGAACGATAAACCAATAAATAAATAAATAAACCAATAAATAAATAACAATTCATCTGTGTCACACGCTCGGCACATAGAACTGGAACGATAAACCAATAAATAAATAAATAAAAAAATAAATAAATAACAATTCATCTGTGTGACATGCTCGGCACATAGAACTGGAAAGATAAACCAATGAATTAATAAATAAACCAATAAATAAATAAATAAATAAATAAATAACAATTTATCTGTGTGACATGCTCAGCACACAGAACTGGAACGATAAATGAATAAATAAATAAATAAATAAACAACAAATCATCTGTGTAACACTTTTGGTTTGTTTAGTTTTACGTCCTATTAACAGCCAGGGTCATGTAAGGACGTGCCAGGTTTGTTGGTGGAGGAAAGCCGGAGTACCCGGAGAAAAACCACCGGCCAGCGGTCAGTACCTGGCAACTGCCCCACATGGGATTCGAACCCGCATCCCAGAGGGGATTCGAACCCGCATCCCAGAGGTGGAGGGCTTGTGGTAATATGTCGGGACATCTTAACCACTCGGCCACCGCGGCCCCCTGTGTAACACGCTCAGCACATAAAACTGGAAAGATAAACGAATAAATAAACTAGGGGAACCTACATATGAAATTTGAGAAAGATCCCTTCAGTACTTTCTGAGAATTAGCGGAAACAAACTTTAACTATCAAAATCCAAGATGGCGGCTGGTCGGCCATCTTGTTGACCGATCAGTCCCAAAATGCAATATGCACAACTAGGGTCCTACGGGAACCTACATATGAAATTTGAGAAAGATCTCTTCAACACTTTATGAGAAATAGCGGTAACAAACTTTAACTATCAAAATCCAAGATGGCTGCCTGGCGGCCATCTTGTTGACCGATCAGTCCCAAAATACAATATGCACAACTAGGGTCCTAGGGGAACCTACATATGAAATTTGAGAAAGATCCCTTCAGTACTTTTAGAGAAATAGCGGTAACAAGAATTGTTAACGGACGGACGGACGGACGGACGGAAGGACGGACGGACGGACGGAAGGACGGACGGACGGACGACGGACCACGGACGAAAGGCGATTTGAATAGCCCACCATCTGATGATGGTGGGCTAATAAATAGATAAACAACAATTCATCTGTATCACACTCAGCACACAGAACTGGAAAAATAAATGAATAAATAAATAAATAACAATTTTTTATCATATGTGTCACATACACTCAGCACATAGGACAGGAAAATTAAATAAATAAATAAATAACAGTATATCATCAATCGATAGTTGTAACATGCTTCACTCATAGAACTGGAAAAATAAATGAATAAACAAATTTAATAAATAAATAAATAAATAAATAAATAACATAAACAAATAGATAAATAATAAACAGCAGTTTATTATCATTTGTGTCACACGCTCAGCACATTGGACTGAAAGTTCAGCAAATAAATAAATAGATAAATAAATATTATATTAATCACTTAATATGTTTCAATAATATGTTATTTTACAAACTCACTTAGCTTGTTAGACGTATTTGTGAATACATAATTTCATGTTTCTTTATAATATTTAGACAGCTGGTTTATGATCAGTGTGTGTAAATTAGTGAACCATGCCTGTATAGACATATAGACACTCCATCAGACACGAGTAGACAGTGTAGGCCATGTATAGACATATAGACACTCCATCAGATGTACACATACACACAAGTAGACAGTGTATGTTCTCAGATCAATAGCTGTTGTAATATCACTTTAATAACTGAATATTCATTAAAATTGTAACCCTGGTGAATACTAGCCGCTCAGCTAGAGAGAACTTCTCTTTAGTTCGATCGGTTGAGCGTCAGACAAGTAACTCAGAGGTCCCGAGTTCGAATCCTGGCAGAGGCAGTGATTATGTTTGTATCAAATCATGTGCTCTGTTACAAAATGATAACTAGACATTGGGATAAATAGTCAGTCACTGAACATGTCAACATGTCTTAGCCAAGTAAGATGTTGTCTTCCCATTGGCCACTCATTATCCATCTGAATAATATGTAAATTTGAATATTTAAAAATGTATTCTTTTTTAATCTAATTTTTTTAATTGGATTGGAAAAACAATCTGGTGTGTGCATACAGATAAGATTATTAAAAACTTAACAAAAAACCTCAGTTTTCATATAAAAATTTCAGTAGATGTAAAACATTTAGTATGATAAAGCTGTTTGAGTGTAACACGTACAGAGTATCCAATAACACGTTCTAACTCCACCCAACAATGAACAATAACTATTGATTTCTGTACATATGTATACAGTGTAAGTTATACCAATCAATCAATACAAATTGTAAGGCTGCTTCAGTCTCAAACTGACAAACTGCCAACACTGAATTTTATACTTATTATAATTCTTGAAACTTGGGTAATTTTTTTTTTTTATTATTAATATTCAACTAAATTAAATGAATGTATTCTTCATTTTTTCTCCACCTTAGAATAAGTGAAAACTCTCACCTGAACTTTCTACACCTCTCAAATATGACTTCATGCAATTATGATGCTGAAGCATAATGCCAACGCTATATCAGAGCTCTGGATCATTGCCTACCCATATATTGACAAACATTTCCAAGGCTAACGAACAGACATTAATTGATTTTTCACAGTTTGTCGTGCTTTTTATTATTGAGAAAACTTGACAATTATATAACATCATGTGTTTTAGGAAAAGTGCAACAGAATAATTTAGACATGTAAAGTGTAATAATTACACATAGACAGTTGCCAGGTGTGCAGAACGGGATATGGGTGTGGACAGGACAGAACAAAAAGGACATTTTTTCACTCTGTTTCCCCTCCCCCATTTAATGACATTTAGATCACTTACTGTCATTGTAGAACTCCTCAAGATCACCTAAACAAACTTCACGGTCTTTCCAACATTTAAAGAATTGTCTACGAGGACTCAATGCAGACCCAAGAAGGTATGGCGATCTTGTCATCTCGTCTCCTGGGCAAAATTTGAGACATTCTCCCGATTCCTTAAGTCTAAAACCCTCAGCGTTTTCTGAACTTTTCTCTGATACATTTGTCTCTGTGTTATTAGACACAGGTATACGTAGTTGGTACTTAGGACCTCTCTTTGGAGAAGCCAGCAGGAACCTGCAAGTCTTTCTCCTTGGAGGTTTGTTTTTGTTTTTGATACCTGCACTGTATGGATGAACACCATCACTCCAATGAGACGGCTTCATACTCATGTTTGAATTTAAATTCGTTAACAACTGATCTGAACTCATTACCTTTATTCGATCACAAGGCAATTTTCGTTGATTTTCCGTGGAACCATTTCTATGTTTTTTTATTTTTTGTCGCTTGAAATGTTGACCGGACTTGAGCTGTTTCTGTTCAGCACAAGTCGGCAAGTCAACTCTGTCTTTTTGATTTTCAGTCGTCATTTTTTTAGGTGTTGAAGTGAACACCATACAAAACAGATCATGTACATCCTTAACATCTTCAGCGTTATCTTCCATCTCATTCGTTCTCAGGACATCATTTAAACTGCAATGGTCATACATTTGAAATTGTCCATCATCGGAATTCAATGCCGAGGGCTTATCGTCGTTGTCAGTAATATTTTCATTCATTACAATGTACTGATTGTCATTTCCATCAATAAAAGATGTTGTTAAATCTTTCACAGGATTACAAACAATATTCCAGTTACCTGGACTAACGAGATTTTGGTTACCTGTGATACCTGGTTCCTTAGGTCCATCTTCATTCTGAGGCTCCACAGACAACTTATTGTGTGTACTCTGTACAATATCTGGCACAGGTAAAATCAAATTCTGGTTTTCATCCATCTTCTACACAGATCAAACTCAATATCACATCACAAACAGGGAAGCACCATGAATCCCTAAAGTATTGTCTTATAGCAAAAACTTTAATCATTGAGTGTTCAATTGAATATCAGGTCCCCAGGTGTAACATCCAGTAATGTTCCGTAGAGGCCACACATCACAGTTTACACTTGTGCAGTTGGTATATCAACAACAGAATCACCAGAGTAGTTTTAAACCAATACATGTACAGTTATCTCAGAAAGTATTCAAAGATATAAAACCACATCGATTCTCGGGAAATACCTCCCATTTCCATATACCAGAGATGCACAGTATTGCATACAATGGTATAAATGTACGGATATGATTGACTGAGATCTGACACAGTACCCACCGTAACAGCGGAGGCTCGTAACAGTGGTTTCTCGTAACTGTGACAATTATTTCACTGATGAATTAAAGATTGCAACCAGAAATGAAACATTGTGACCTGTAGACTTTGTAGGTTAATGAGAATCCACAAAATATTTCACAGACTGTCAACCTCCAAAACATATACAGCATCAAACTTTGTTTACATTCACACAGGAGCTGTTCTACATCTCACTGCTAGAATACCACAAGCAGATGATCCTTTCAGAACAGTTTTCAAAATGTCATCTTCTGTACACAGTCTTATTTGGATCAATATCTGTTTCAAACATTCATAAAAACATCTTGTTGTTTTACCAGCCAGTAAGGAACTCTAGAGTGGTAGAGATTTGTCAGCACAACAACAGAGGTCTATATATACACGACCAACTACAGGAGACAATGTCAATAACTGTATAGGTTTAAAGTGTCGGCACTTTAACACAGCCAGTCCATTATAGACTTTGTTTAAATACAAAATCATTAAAACAGCATAGAATATCAACATTGGATTTTTTTAAAACTTCTGACGGTCAATAACGAACTTCCGTCAGTGTACCTCAATGCCAGGTTGGCGCTCCATGTAATGGAAGACAATGCTCTCCCCTCACCTGAGTACCAGGTAACACAATGCTCTCCCCTCACCTGAGTACCAGGTAAGACAATGCTCTCCCCTCACTTGAGTACCAGGTAAGACAATGCTCTCCCCTCACTTGAGTACCAGGTAAGACAATGCTCTCCCCTCACTTGAGTACCAGGTAAGACAATGCTCTCCCTCACCTGAGTACCAGGTAATTATGGCGAGCCACCCTAGTTATTCCTGTATTATATACACACTCCTCGCTGATAAGTAGTTTGGCTTTTAGACCATCGCCTGGCCCCATAGTTACGTAATCCAGAGCTACTTTCGCTACTGTAAACAGATATCGGCCGAGACCGATGGAGATCCGTGTCAATCATGTCAGGAGTGTGCACGCCCACCTTTTTTACCTGACGTATCCGAGGTATTTTAGTGTCAACAAATTTGCTGGATTACCTTGCAGTCCATTTGTTTTGTCAAATGAAAAAACAGAATGTAAACAAATGCATATATCTGGTGTTGGTTTGACTTAGTGTGAACTAATTCAGGTCATTGCTGAATCATGGTCCAAATGACGGCGTATATTAGTTAATATTTTATTTATCTGTTGTTTGATGCTGTATAAAAGGCCAGGCTGTTACTTTCTTGCATTAGATCACAAATAGACTGTGGATAAAGCTGACATTTAGGCTGCACACTGCGCCTTAAAATTCACATCATTTATGAGGTTTTAGCCCCAAGCACTGGATTCCATTTCTTTAAATCGGTCTCGGCCTTAAAATTCACATAATTTATTAGGTTTTAGCCCCAATCACTGGATTCCATTTCTTTAAATATTTCAAATAATAACTTAATTATTTCCTTTTTTGATCAGGAGAATCTATCCTTCAGAAATCTTTCACTGATCATGGTATGAATGCTTAGCTGCTCACGATCCAGAACAGTAGACAAATTAAATTAAGATTTCAGTGTTAAAGTTTGCAATTATGTCGAAATCAAAGTTTTTTCGGTTTTTTTATTTCTTAACATTCATTTTTTTTCATGTGTTCGCTTATCCTCAGCATGATCACATCTGTCACGAATATCAGATCTGTAGCTTGTAAATTTAATCCCTGTGAGTTGACAAATGTCAAATCCTTCAAGAGTTTTATCAAAGACTTCACTATGTTATTAAAGTCAATATCCACGAAAGGAAAAAAAACCAACAAAAACTCCTGCTGACATTTCCTCAAGCTACTTGAGATAACGAAAGCACACTTGTAATCTGTCTCACCCAGGGATGTATGTTATAATCCCGACATAAATGTTACAGAAAACCCGGGATCTAATCATTATTAGTCAATCAATGGTAAAGACGACATGATGAATCCTAAGTCAGCCATCATCTGGTAACCTAAGCACTGTGATGAGGCTCAGCTGCTGTCGTCCCAAATATCCCCATTAGACAGCGAGACAGTTCAAACACACAGCTGATTCAGACAAAATCTTCACACAATGCTGCTACATAATGGTAAACAAAACATAACAATCTCACACGGAGTCTTCATTGTCTTGTAATTAACCTATTTACAGACCAATCAACAGACTCCTCCAACTTCCAAAACAGTATGCGGGATAACAATCAATGCCAAGCCAATTATTACTGCAATTCTCCCTTCTTCAGGGAGGGGTGCCAGGTATATGACTGTAGAAACATGCCCAGCCAGCACGTCCTCATTATCATGTGTACAGCCATTCAAATTTGACTTATCTACATATTTATTAAATTATTCAACATCCTAGTAACAGGCCTGAATTTACAGGTGCGTGACCAACTGCAGGTTCACCAACATGATTTTAGCCTGAACATACAGGTACATGACCAACTGTAGGTTCACCAACATGATTTTAGCCTGAACATACGGGTACATGACCAACTGTAGGTTCACCAACATGATTTTAGCCTGAACATACCGGTACATGACCAACTGCAGGTTCACCAACATGATTTTAGCCTGAACATACAGGTACATGACCAACTGTATGTTCACCAACATGATTTTAGCCTGAACATACGGGTACATGACCAACTACAGGTTCACCAACATGATTTTAGCCTGAACATACCAGTACATGACCAACTGCAGGTTCACCAACATGATTTTAGCCTGAACATACGGGTACATGACCAACTGCAGGTTCATCAACATGATTTTAGCCTGAACATACGGGTACATGACCAACTGCAGGTTCATCAACATGATTTTGTTATAAACTCATTCCCCCCTGGAGATGCAATTGAACTCTCTGATTCAAAGTCTGGAAGAGTTCATTCTGAATTTTCAGGGGTTAGTAGTCATGACAGTTGATTTTACAGTTGATGCTGGTGGTATTTAACTATATATTCCAGGACAACTGAATCAATATCCAACTGTACCCCAATAACACATTATCTACCTAACTACTTAACTTCTAGTTATGATGTTTTAAGATTTCCATTTTTTTCAAGTGAGATTAATTAAAATAAGATTTAATAACAAAAACATTAAGCAACAACTACATGTATTATCACTCTCAAGAAGTATTTAGAAGTAAGGAGATCTGACAAAACTTTTAAATCTTAAATAAAGGAATGAAGGAATAAAGAAGTATAAATTCTGGACTGAAGACTTGGATAACATTTAAAGTGACTTGTCAGAAATTTCAAATTCTCCATAGAATTATAAATATATCATGCAGTGTTCACTGAGAAAGAAATCAATTTCTAGTAATGTTGTCCTCAATATGAACTATATAACTCTGTCACTAGGCATCAACACAGTATTTAATACTGTATAACATCTGTGACAAGTTATATGTTTAACAGGTGTAACGCATACAACCATCTCTAGCCCTATCAAACATCAATAACTTGAGTCTAATAGTGTGAGAATGTCTCAGATGATTATTGTTTAATGGTCAAATTTTTATCAGCACCATTTGCTCTGTGTAGAAAGAGCTAAGTGGGTGGTGTCTATATAGGGAGATATGACTGTATAATAATATTTTGCCCGAAACGCAAGAAAAATAACAAGTTGATACTAACAATAATAAAAGGGAAGTAACTCCTACTGTACACTGCATTAACAAGAATTACTATTAAACACTTTGAACATCTTTTTTTTTTTGTATGATCACTGCTACAAGATAATTGTGTGTGAACTAATGTCACCTTAAAACTGCAGCATCACCATTGACATTATGACATAACACATACAAAGATAGTTGGATTAATATCACCATATGAGTCGGTCAAATCAGGTCGTATGATAATGTAGCTAGTCAGGGATTAGTGTGACATTCAATTCAAGATAAATTTTAAAAAGTCATCAACTCCGTATGAATTGATATCGAGGCTGATCTGTAACCTTGACATAATACTAATCAGATACAGAGAGAAATGGAGAAGTTTATAATGAAATGATCAACTAAAATCTCTTCAGGAAAGGGGAGATTGTGACTAAAATTAAACAATTTAACAAGATATTGTTGATTTTAGTAAGAGGGCTAAAGGGATCATCAGACGTGATAGTGACGACAGATTTTAATATCTGTTTATCACTGTCGTGTACAGATATGTGGTACAGATATATATAACAGGACTCAAGTTGATCAAGAGATATCTTATGATAAAATTGCATTGATAAACACAGTGACATAATATCATAACAGGTATATTTAAAACTCCATAAGCTTCTTTGCGGGAGGCTCCATAATTTACCCTAGCAGTGAATTACAATTGGAACTAATATTTACATGACTTTCAAATAAATTGTTTTAAACATTCAAAACCTTTTTTTTCTCTAGCTAAACAGTCTTTATTTTACTAAGTAGTGTAAGGAATTCAGTTTGTCTTTATTTAATATGAATTAATCATAAAAATGATGTGTTTGCAAAACATTCAAAGATTGAATCATAGTCAATAGGTATTTGAACAAACTCCATAAGCATAATATTTACACAGAGGGAAGGAGATTCTGCTTGAAATCTAATTTCTAACATAAAACCAGTGATTTATATTCATTACGATTAAACAAAGATCATACAGACAAGAAATCAACACCCTATAGTAATTAGTAACAGCAGATAATACATACAGATCTTGTTCTTCATGGTATATACGTACAGTACAATCCGTATCTACACCTACATCATATGATTCATATCGCCCATGTTATATAAAGTATTGATCTACATCACCAAAATGTTTACATAGTGATTATCTGAATCACTTCAATGTTTGTCATCCCTACATTGTACGGAGGAGTTAACACTGAAGACTCAAGTCAGTATTCCTATATAGATCACACAAGGCCTCTTCACATCCATCAGAAACAGACAGACCTGGTGATGAAACTAAGTCATATATCGTTCAAATCTAAAATCGGTCATCATATTCATTGTAAAAATCCTTGTATACCAATTTTCATAGACATTATATCATTTTTAAACTTTCAATTGACATCTTTAGGGGTCATTTAGTGACAATATTAGTTTCTCTGAAAAAATCAACCTCCTTAATATGCCTATATATCTACATATTATCCAAGCTATGTATCCATGTGATATTTAAAACCAATACGTTCAGCATTTCGGTTTTTGAACAAATCTTTTAATCAATTTGTATTCAAAATCAATCCTTAATCTAATTACACAATATTTTACTCTAAGTAAATACAAATTATAGCTTAAATTTTTAACTTGTATATTAAAAATTTGTTAATGATGAGCTAAAAGTATATTTAACATTGAACATACTTTTTCACAATCAACTTTTTGATTAGAAATGTTTACCCTAAAAGCAGCTGTATGCCTCCTAACATATGTTTTAAGCTATATAGGTTTGTAAACAGAAGGGCAATAGTACTATAACATTTAAACTTTTGTTGATATCTCTATTATGACGTATGACTGATTAGAAATAAACCCATAACACACAATATATAGAGAGGAGATTGAATGCTCTTAATAATTAATACTAAACCACTGTCAGGTTAATCTATAAGCTTGTTAAAGGTGAATACATTCAGTCTTTTAGAGCTTGTAGACCGAGTTCATGAACTTGTGATTTTGTAAACATGCAGATTAAACTGTTCCTCAATAAGTCGCCAATGTTTACGTCTGTAAACAAAAACATTCTGGACTAGGAAAACAACTGCACAGCTCTCACCATGCTGCTTTTAACTATTTCACCATTTTTTATTTGAATTGATATTGTAACATGTGTCAACTTCTACTCAAAGAAAATCTCTAATCAACTTCTACTCACAGAAAATCTCTAATCAACTTCTACTCACAGAAAATCACTAATCAACTTCTACTCACAGAAAATCTCTAATCAACTTCTACTCACAGAAAATCTCTAATCAACTTCTACTCACAGAAAATCTCTAACAATTCTACTCACAGAAATTCTTAATCAACTTCTACTCACAGAAAATCTCTAATCAACTTCTACTCACAAGAAAATTCTTCTTAATCAACTTCTACTCACAGAAAATCTCTTATCAACTTCTACTCACAGAAAATCTCTAATCAACTTCTACTCACAGAAAATCTCTAACCAACTTCTACTCACACAAATCTCTAATCAACTTCTACTCACAGATAATCTCTAATCAACTTCTACTCACAGAAAATCTCTAATCAACTTCTACTCACAGAAATTCTCTAATCAACTTCTACTCAACTTCTACTCACAGAAAATCTCTAATCAACTTCTACTCACAGAAAATCTCTAATCAACTTCTACTCAAAGAAAATCTCTAATTAGCTTCTACTCACAGAAAATCTCTAATCAACTTCTACTCACAGAAAATCTCTAATCAACTTCTACTCAACTTCAACTCACAGAAAATCTCTAATCAACTTCTACTCACGGAAAATCTCTAATCAACTTCTACTCACAGAAAATCTCTTATCAACTTCTACTCACAGAAAATCTCTAATCATCTGTAATTAACGATAGGCACATTGCTTTTCATTTTCATTTTTTTATGTTTAGCTCTATATTTATAACTCAGAAAAAAAATTCAGTTACCTGCGAAGTCTTCCAAGATGATTTCGATTTCTGGCAGTGATGGAGATGATTCCTGGACATTTTCTACCATAGCGACTCGTTATTGATGTATTACACACTGTATAGGCTCACACAGAAAACTTTTAACTCCACAGTTAATATTGCACCTATATAAACCTGTTAATGCACACTATAGCCAGTAATGATCCATCACAAAATGTGTGTGTCGTTTGTCATCTTCACCATTGTTGTAGTGGAGGAGATTGATCTTGTTGACTTATTTATATTACATAGCTGTCCACAAATTGTCTAAACAATAACATTGTCTTAACATTCTAGTCATGATCAGGATTTTATCCAATACACGGTAGTTTTATCCTCAAAAACCGACTGATTTCAGCTATCATTATAACCATGTTACAGTCATCAAACTTTTGATTCTAATGAATTTAAACTCTGACCCAAGTGACCGCTCCATCACCATCCTAACACAACACGAATCCTTTCATGTTTTCTCAGATCTATAAAACAAATCAACCTTTCACCTTTAAGGTCATCAGGCATTAATGATTAGTTTCTATTAATTACATTTATAATCTCTGATCATGACGAAACAATTAAGGCCAAGGAAATATCTTAAGCCTGTTAAACATTCACTATAATATAATTATTACATTTCTAGATATAAACACATTCAAATCAATATAGACCCCAAATACTATCTGTTAATTAGAAATCGATGACAAGAAAAACTAAAAATACCTGCGGGACATATCCTCACTTACTATATCACAGTAGATTATAGAACGGTGTATAAATGGGACGAGCTCCTGGACGACAGAATTACAACAGGGCCCTTAATATTCCTTAACTTTTAAGAATTCTTTAAGATTTTATTCTTCAATTTTGAAAATTTTAAAACAACTCAATGGATTAACCCAATGACCTAATTTATATCAAGCTTAGGTTAAATTTTTGTAGGCTTAAAGCTATTTTTTTTTTTATCAAATTTGCAAATATTCTCCACATGAATATACTAGCTGTTTGCAAAGTTTGCTGTGCCAATTAAAAAATAAGTCCAATGTTTGTAAGATAAGCTTGATCGCCCAAACCAATCCGACCAATACAATGTATCCGATCTGGCAGTAACATGATCCCGGACCAAATTAACACTATTTCCTGGTTCTAATAAATCTATTCAAATACAGACCACTAAATAAATGGCTACCACATTTGTTACATAATCTCCACATGTCCTATTTAGTCTTCAAAGTTAAATAAAAAAAAATCACAAGATCCGGAACATGTTTGTTAAAAGAACTTTTTATACAATTTTATACACTCACAATAAAATCCAGTCTCTGTGGTCACCAATATCTCAATTTTTTCAAGCTCTATAATGATTTTGATTTAGTTATAATTCCAACTGATTTCCATGTATAGGAAGCTATACTTTCAAAGAACAATATTGTCAGTCTGATCTAGATTTATATTTACAATCATTTTACAATTATAAGTCTAATTTACAGTGTTTTAAGTGATATTAGCCCAACTTAAATGTATACATTGATATTAGAAACGTTATTTTTCCCTTGCTAATCTTAACTCATTGAGCACTAATATTGATACTACGATATCCAAGATCCAAAATTGACCTCAAGATCTTATAGGATAGAACAATGTGACTTGAGAGAAATGAAATGTGAGCATTAGTAACTGGTATAAGATATTGAATTCTTGTACAATAACATACTGCCCTGCCTGATTCATACAACTGCAGATATCATCAAACCAATAATGATAACTTATGTTAACCTACTCCTAAATCCTCACACCCTTTTGCAATTCAGTCACGTCCTTTTGCAATTCAGTCACGTCCTTTTGCAATTCAGTCACGTCCTTTTGCAATTCAGTCATTATCTTCTGAGAGTAGTAAACTTAATTTACAAACTCTTAAGGACATGGTTTAGATTTGTACTCATTTCGCTGTCAATCCAATCAATAGCTATATATAACGAGGCACGCTTATTAACGGATTGACGTCAGTGATGAGTTTTATTATAACAAGCCAGGTATCCTTGAAGCTTCTATCCTCCAAGAAATGATATAAACAGCTTACACTGTATCAAAACTCCAGCTTACTGGTTGCCTAAATTAAAACATCCATCAGACAAATCAGATCCGAAATAAGGCTGTTGTGGGCATCAACAAAAATCTTTTACCGTTTTTCATTCCAGCTGCCGTGACATTTGATACTAACAGAAGTCATCAGAGCACAATTAACAAAGACAACGTAATATTCTACCGTGAACAACCACTATATCAACATAAATTCACATCGGAAGCATTTCAGGCCTGCAGAGATGTCTGATACATGACAAGGTAGGATGATTTGCATACACCGGTATCAATATACGTTTTTTTGTTTAAAGCGCCATGGAAACTCTGGATCTCAGATATCCCAAGTCATTGTCTACAGTAAACATTTCCACAAGGATTGATCAGCTCCAATGTTATTTAATGCTGATACATCAATGCTGATAACTTTACCATGAACGTCAAACTTCCAATACATGTCCTTTACATCATTGATTAGGAATGTCAGCGGTCCTCTAAACATGGCCGACATCTACAGGATCCCGTTTGTTATGGTTGTCATGGTGACCAGGTGGGATGCTGCTATCAACTGAGGTATGATTACAAGAGATCCCAGAGGGATCTTGGCGCCCACCAAAGAATGATCTATGTCTGACAATGGAAAGAGGGATCTTTTCTCTGCTTTTCAAACTTTTGCAAACATACTATATATAAAATTTGAGACAGATCGCTTCAGTACTTCCTGAGAAACAGCAGTAACAAACTTCAACTATCAAAATCCAAGATGGCTCCTTGGCGGCCATCTTGATGATTGATCGGTCCCAAATCGAAATATGCACAACTAGGGCCCTAGGGGAACCTATATATGAAATTTGAGACAGATCAATTTGGTCTTACTGGGGTCCTATCCAGAATATATACATTAAGCATCTATGATCAAGTGACAGATCATCAATTAAAGTGTTTTGCAATATGTGTCCGCCGTAAAAGTGGGACGCTAATACTCGAGGGAGCACGCATATTGCTACCAAGGTCATGGTCAAAAGGTCAATTTGTAAAAATTCAACAGATGTAATATAGCAGTATCAGTTGGATTGATCAGTATATAAATACCGAATATGAATTGGTAGCAGTTCATGTTATGCTTAACAAAGCTCTTTTAAATTTAACCAATGCTTATAAAATGTTTGTCGATTAGTGGTTAAGACGCTGAATTAAAAAATTAATTACACCAGATGTGTCCTGATATATGGAATATTCAGATTACCCATTGCGGAGTACAATCCATCTATGTAGACGTACCCTCAAGCGAGTTCAGGCAAAGGTTTATATTGTTGTGCAATATTCGCATGACAATATCCGGGGTCCATGATTCGGTTGGTTCCTGCTATTAATGGACTTTTAGCTGTGTTTTGTGTTATTGAATTAATATGATTACATTATAAATAATACACCATATATGGCCGTGTTAGGATATCTGGGATACACATTTTAATCAACCTTCAGGATTAGCTAGGCATCCCGCACGCGGTCGTGGTCACCTTAGTATTGACAACGATAAGCACAGCAGAATCGGAAATCAGCACTTGATGTGTGACCGTGCTACAACCATTTTCGGAGTCCTTGAAACCCATTACTGATACAGGGTTTGGGAAATGATCTGTGGTAATATTACATATTCTTCTTATGAACTCGAGGTAGGGGATGCGCAGTGACTCTGGTGAGCGGCGTGGAACATACTATTGCACAATAAATTTGTTAGTGGGTATACATACTGACTATATGGTCGAGAATGGTGGGTCATGGACTGAAGAAGAATGGACGAAAGGTCGATTGGCATACTTATGGAGACAAAGAAATTGGTTGGCGCAGCTATAGTACTCATTGGATTAAAGCTCACAAGCCTTCGAGTTCATAGGGACAAGATCTGAATATTACAAGGTAAATACTCTGGTATTTAGCATTCCAAATATTAGATGTACTTTTGCCAGCACCTAGCTCTGGTGTTGGTCATAATTATCCTGTCGTGTGCAGTGGTATATTAAGGAGAGTACAACTTGGCACTTGTGGGTTGGGCGGCATTCCATTAGAGGACGGATCAATCTCACAGCAGTCACTAGAGTTTGTTCGCTCATTCGTCGTCTTGTAACATCAATACGTATATACTTCGCATGGAGAGAGCGTAGTTAGTGTCACAATAATGCTCGACCTTGTCAGTGTAATCAGACAATCTCGACTGCATGGCCCAATTGCTTCCGTATGATAGAGGACATGAGGTTCGAGAATATATGTTTCGGCAGACTTGTTCTTAGGTAGAGACTAATTACGTTGCTCTTTGTTATATTGTGTTCTTCATGATGTACTTTCATTGTTATATTTAATCAATTAATGTCCACACGACAGCAAGGACTTGGAATGAGGACGCGCTCAGATAAATGATTTTTTGGTTGACCCGACACAGTCGATTATCGACGTTTTGTCAGATGGCTGTTCGTTACTTGTAGGGAACTCATGTATCAGATCACGTGGAATTGATGGCATAGACAGTCATATAGACTGTTTATGATTCTCATCTATATCTATGGGAGGACATCATAGGTTCGTATCATATGGTATAACTTCTTGTTGAGCTGATTATAATTCAAAAGAACTTCTCATCACAGTCATACTCGTTGGAAATAGCGTGCATCGTATATTTATTATAAGAGCTTATTGGATTAGGAATAATGTACAGTTAATCGAAATGAGTACAAATCTAAACCATGTCCTGAAGAGTTTGTTAAATAAGTTTACTACTTCATCAGAAGAGATAATGGACTGAATTGCTATGGATTAAGGGAGCAGGATAGAGAAGTTACCCGTACAATGGGATTCGATAGTAGGAGAATTCATAGATGATAGCATGGTGTTCTTTGGAACCATCAGAGAGTTTGGATCATTAATATTTGTGGCATGTTGTACGCCATACTCCATACTAATACTCACTGCTCATCTAGGATATGTCGCTTGATTATACGAATTCTGGTAGATGCAAGGATGCAGTCATCTTCTATAGATCGGCGCTCACCCTATAGTGTCGAGTGGAATGCTATGTATATTTGAGTTCATATATGGAGTACATGTAACGTTAACCTAATTGTTTCACTCCAGGTGTACTTATAAATTTCCAAAAGCTAGTTCTAGCCATTTCGAGAGATTCTCGAGCTGAGCGCTCTACATTGTTCTACCTCTAAGTGACTATCTTAAATCCATATGATTGTAGATTCTTGAAGCATTGCTTTCTGAAATTCATGGAGCTGTGTTTGTGGTGACTCCCTTTTTGTATAATTAGTCTACACTAAGGTAATATGCTGGACATCATATATGTCTACTGGAGACCACTACTATATTGCACGCTATTAGAGGAAACAGACACAGTGTGTGTATATATATATAAGTGTTTATCGATTTTTATAAATCACTTCGACATGTACTCATTCAACTAGTTATTAGAGAGGTGTCGACTTGAAGTTCTTGTAGTATAATCCACTTGTAGAAACCACTGGGAGATATATGCAGGGAGATTATAGTAAAATTGACTTGTAGATAAAATGATTTGTAAAATATTATACAAAATTTTACTCTGTGATCTTCTTCAGCACTGACAAATTGTATCTCTCATCGCAAGCTCATAAGGCTTCCACTATTAACATGCCTCTCCCGAAATAAATTAGAGATATATTTAGAGCTAAGAGTACAAAAGTACCACATTATTGATAGGATAGGCATAACACCATAGAGTTTTTGGTAGATATTGGTGACTAATCAGAGAACTGGATTATAATTGCGCGAGTTGATATAAAATCTGTAATAAAACGTTCCTTATAGAGAAACATGTTCCGGGATCTTTGTGATTTTTTTTTTATTTAACTTTGAAGACTAAATAGGACATGTGGGATTAACGTAACAAATGTGGTAGCCATTTATTTAGTGGTCTGTATTTGAATAGATTTTTAGAAACCAGGAAATAGTGTTAATTTGGTCCGGGATCATGTTACTGCCAGATCGGATACATTTATTGGTCGGATTGGTTTGGGCGATCAAGCTTATCTTACAAACAACTTGGACTTATATTTTTAATTGGCACAGCAAACTTTGCAAACAGCTAGTATTATTCCATGTGGAAATATTTGCAAATTTGATAAAAAAAAATAGCTTTAAGCCCTACAAAAATTTAACCTAAGCTTGATATAAATTAGGCCATTGGGTTAATCCATTGAGTTGTTTTAAAATTTTCAAATTGAAGAATAAAATCTTAAAGAATTCTTAAAAGTAAGGAATATTAAGGGCCCTGTTGTAATTCTGTCCGTCCAGGAGCTCGTCCCATTTAATACCCGTTCTATAATCTACTGTGATAATAGTAAGTGAGGATATGTCCCGCAGGTATTTTTAGTTTTTCTTGTCATCGATTTCTAATTAACAGATAGTATTTGGGGTCTATATTGATTTGAATGTGTTTATATCTAGAAATGTAATAATTATATTATAGGTGAATGTTTAACAGGCTTAAGATATTTCCTTGGCCTTAATTGTTTCGTCATGAATCAGAGATTATAAATGTAATTAATAGAAAACTAATCAATTAAATGCCTGATGACCTTAAAGGTGAAAGGTTGATTTGTTTTATAGATCTGAGAAAACATGAAAGGATTCGTGTTGTGTTAGGATGGTGATGGAGCGGTCACTTGGGTCAGAGTTTAAATTCATTAGAATCAAAAGTTTGATGACTGTAACATGGTTATAATGATAGCTGAAATCAGTCGGTTTTTGGAGGATAAAACTACCGTGTATTGGATAAAATCCTGATCATGACTAGAATGTTAAGACAATGTTCATTGTTTAGACAATTTGTGGACAGCTATGTAATATAAATAAGTCAACAAGATCAATCTCCTCCACTACAACAATGGTGAAGATGACAAACGAACACAACACATTTTGTGATGGATCATTACTGGCTATAGGTGCATTAACAGGTTTATAATAGGTGCAATATTAACTGTGGAGTTAAAAGTTTTCTGTGTGAGCCTATACGTGTGTAATACATCAATAACGAGTCGCTATGGTAGAAAAATGTCCAGGAATCATCCTCCATCACTGCCAGAAATCGAAATCATCTTGGAAGACTTCGCAGGTAACTGAATCCAGGAATCATCTCCATCACTGCCAGAAATCGAAATCATCTGGAAGACTTCGCAGGTAACTGAATTTTTTTCTGAGTATAAATATAGAGCTAAACATAAAAAATGAAAATGAAAAGCAATGTGCCTATCGTTAATACAGATGATTAGAGATTTTCTGTGGTAGAAGTTGATAAGAGATTTTCTGTGAGTAGAAGTTGATTGAGATTTTTCCGTGAAGTAGAAGTTTGATTAGAGATTTTCTGTGAGTTGAAGTTGAGTAGAAGTTGATTAGAGATTTTCTGTGAGTAGAAGTTGATTAGAGATTTTCTGTGAGTAGAAGTTGATTAGAGATTTTCTGTGAGTAGAAGTTGATTAGAGATTTTCTGTGAGTAGAAGCTAATTAGAGATTTTCTTTGAGTAGAAGTTGATTTTAGAGATTTTCTGTGAGTAGAAAGTTGATTAGAGAATTTTCTGTGAGTAGAAGTTGATTAGAGATTTTTCTGTGAGTAGAAGTTGATTAGAGATTTTTCTGTGGAGTAGAAGTTGATTAGAGATTTTCTGTGAGTAGAAGTTTGATTAGAGATTTTCTTTGTGAGTAGAAGTTGATTAGTGATATTTCTGTGAGTAGAAGTTGATTAGAGATTTTCTGTGAGTAGAAGTTGATTAAAAAGAAAGGGTTTTTTTTTCTGTGAGTATAAGTAGGAAGTTGACAACATGTTACAATATCAATTCAAATAAAAAATGGTGAAATAGTTAAAAGCTGCAATAGTGAGAGCTGTGCAGTTGTTTTTCCTAGTCCAGAATGTTTTTGTTTACAGACGTAAACATTGCGACTTATTGAGGAACAGTTTAAATCACTGGCATGTTTCAAAATCACAAGTTCATGAACTCGGTCCTACAAGCTCTAAAAGAACTGAATGTATTCACCTTTAACAAGCTTATAAATTAACCTGACAGTGGTTTAGTATTAATTATTAAGAGCATTCAATCTCCTCTCTATATATTGTGTGTTATGGGTTTATTTCTAATCAGTCATACGTCATAATAGAGATATCAAACAAAAGTTTAAATGTTAATAGTACTATTGCCCTTCTGTATTACAAAACCTATATAGCTTAAAACATTATGTTAGGAGGCATACAGCTGCTTTTAGGGGTAAACATTTCTAATCAAAAAGTTGATTGTGAAAAGTATGTTCAATGTTAAATATACTTTTAGCTCATCATTAACAAATTTTTAATATACAAGTTAAAATTTTAAGATATAATTTGTTTTACTTAGAGTAAATATATTGTGTAATTAGATTAAGGATTGATTTTGAATACAAATTGATTAAAAGATTTGTTCAAAAACGCGAAATGCTGAACGTATTGGTTTTAAATATCACATGGATACAATAGCTTGGATAATATGTAGATATATAGGCATATTAAGGAGGTTGATTTTTTCATGAGAAACTAATATTGTCACTAAATGACCCCTAAAAGATGTCAATTGAAAGTTTAAAAATGATATAATGTCTATGAAAATTGGTATAACAAAGGATTTTTTACAATGAATATGATGACCGATTTTTAGATTTGAACGATATATGACCTTAGTTTCATCACCAGGTCTGTCTGTTTCTGATCGGATGTGAAGAGGCCTTGTGTGAATCTATATAGGAATACTGACTTGAGTCTTCAGTGTTAACTCCTCCGTACAAATGTAGGGATGACAAACATTGAAGTGATTCAGATAATCACTATGTAAACATTTTTGGTGATGTAGATCAATACTTTATTATAACATGGGCGATATGATCATATGATGTAGGTGTAGATACGGATTGTACTGTACGTATATACCATGAAGAGCAAGATCTGTATGTATTAATCTGCTGTTACTAATTACTATAGGGTGTTGTGATTTCTTGTCTGTATGATCTTTGTTTAATCGTAATGAATATAAATCACTGGTTTTATGTTAGAAATTAGATTTTCAAGCAGAATTCTCCTTCCTCTGTGTAAATATTATGCTTATGGAGTTTGTCAAAATACCTATTGACTATGATTCAGTCTTTTGAATGTTTTGCAAAACACATCATTTTTTGATTAATTCATATTAAATAAAGACAAACTGAATTCCTTACACTACTTAGTAATAAATAAAGACTGTTTAGCTAGAGAAAAAAAAGGTTTTGAATGTTTAAAAACAATTTTATTTGAAAGTCATGTAAATATTAGTTCCAATTGGTAATTCCACTGCTAGGGTAAATTATGGAGCCTCCCGCAAAAGAAGCTTATGGAGTTTTAATATACCTGTTTATGATATTTATGTCACTGTGTTTATCAATGCAATTTTATCATAAGATATCTCTTGAATATCTTGAGTCCTGTTATATATATCTGTACCACATATCTGTACACGACAGATATTAAAATCTGTCGTCACTATCAAGTCTGATGATCCCTTTGGCCCTCTTACTAAAATCAACAATATCTTTTTAAATCGTTTAATTTTATTCACAATCTCCCCTTTCCTTGAAGAGATTTTAGTTGATCATTTCATTATAAACTTCTCCATTTCTCTCTGTATCTGATTAGTATTAATGTCAAGGTTTAACAGATCAGCACTCGATATCAAATTCATACGGAGTTGATGACTTTTTAAAATTTAATCTTGAATTGAATGTCAACACTAATCCCTGACTAGCTACATTATCATACGACCTGATTTGAACCGACTCATATGGTGATATTAATCCAACTATCTTTGTATGTGTTATGTCATAATGTCAATGGTGATGCTGCAGTTTTTAAGGTGACATTAGTTCACACACAATTATCTTTGTAGCAGTGATCATATACAAAAAAAAAAAGATGTTTCAAAGTGTTTAATAGTAATTCTGTGTTAATGCAGTGTACAGTAGGAGTTACTTCCCTTTTATTATTGTTAGTATCAACTTGTTATTTTTCTTGCGTTTCGGGAAAATATTATTATACAGTCATATCTCCCTATATAGACACCACGCCACTTAGCTCTTTCTACACAGAGCAAATGGTGCTGATAAAAATTGACCTTAACAATAAATCATCTGAGACATTTCTCACACTATTAGACTCAGTTAATTGATGTTTGATAGGGCTAGAGATGGTTGTACGCGTTACACTGTTAACATACAACTTGTCAGCAGATTTATACAGTATTAAATACTGTGTTTTGATGCCTAGTGACAGAGTTATATAAGTTTCATGATTGAGGCAACATTAACTAGCAATTGATTTTGCTTTCTCAGTGAACACTGCATGATTATTTTATAATTCTATGGAAGAATTTGAAATTCTGAAACAAGTCACTTTAAATGTTATCCAAGTCTTCAGTCCAGAATTTATCTTCTTTATTCGCTCATTCTTTAATTTAAAGATTTAAAACCGTTTTGTCAGATCTCCCTTACTTCTAAATACTTCTTGAGAGTGACTAATACATGGTAGTTGTTTGCTTAAATGTTTTTGTTATTAAATCTTATTTTAATTAATCTCACTTGAAAAAATGGAAATCTTAAAACATCATAACTAGAAAGTTAAGTAGTTAGGTAGTAACGTCTTATTGGGGTACAGTTGGATATTGATTCAGTTTGTCCTGGAAATATAGTTAAATACCACCAGCATCAACTGTAAAATCAACTGTCATGACTACTAACCCCTGAAAATTCAGATGAACTCTTCCAGAATTTGAATCAGAGTAGTTCAATTGCAGTCTCCAGGGAGGAATGAGTTTATAACAAAAATCATGTTGGTGAACTGCAGTTGGTCATGTACGCCATATGTTCAGTGCTAAAATTCATGTTGGTGAACCCACAGTTGGTCAATGTACCTGTATGTCCAGGCTAAAAATCATGTTGGTGAACCTGCAGTTGCTGTCGCGTATGTTTACCAAACGATGTGTACTGTAGTTTGGCATGTCCGTGCAGGCTAAAATCATGTTGGGTGAACCTGTAGTTGGTCATGTACCGTATGTTCAGAGGCTAAAATCATGTTGGTGAAGCCTGGCAGTTGGTCATGGTACCTGTATGTTCGAGGCTAAAAATCATGTTTGGTGAACCTGTAGTTGGCATGTACCTGTATGTTCAGGCTAAAATCATGTTGTGAACCTGTAGTTGGTCCATGTACCTGTATGTTCAGGCTAAAATCATGTTGGTGAACCTGTAAAGTTGGTCATGTACGCTGTATGTTTTCCAGGCTTAAAATCATGGTTGGTGAAGCCTGTAGTTGGTCATAGTAACGCGTATGTTCAGGCTAAAATCATGTTGGTGAACTGCAGTTGGTCAGGCACGTCTGTTTAATGTTCAGGGCTAAATCATGTTGGTGAAACCGTAGTTGGTCCATGTACCCGTATGTTCAGGCTAAAATCATGTTGGTGAACCTGCAGTTTGGTCCACGCACAATGTATGGTTCAGAGCTAAAATCAAATGTTGGTGACTGGGTAGTTGGGTGCGAATGTACCCGTATGTTCAGGCTAAAATCATGTTTGTGAACCTGCAGTTGGTCACGCACCTGTATGTTCAGTGCTAAACATCATGTTGGTGAACCTGTAGTTGGTTCATGTACCCGCGTATGTTCAGGCTAAAATCATGTTGGTGAACCCGCAAGTTGTCACGCAACCTGTATGGTTCAGGCTTAAAATCATGTTTGTGAACCCGCAGTTGTCACGCACCTGTAAATTCAGGGCCTGTTAAGCTTGGGATGTTGAATAATTTAATAAATATGTAGATAAGTCAATTTGAATGGCTGTAACATGACAATGAGGACGTGCTGGCTGGGCCATGTTCTACTGTGATATACCTGGTACCCCTCCTGAAAGAAGGGAGAATTGCAGTAATAATTGGCTTTGAATATTGTTGTTATCCGCATAGCTGTTTTTGGAATTTGGAGGGTCTGTTTGATTGGTCTATAAATAGGTTAATGACAAGACATATAAAAGAGCTCCGTGTGAGATCGTTATGTTTGTTTACTATTATGTAGCAGCATTGTGTGAAGATTTTGTCTGAATCAGCTGTGTGTTTTGAACTGTCTCGCTGGTCTAATGGGGATATTTGGGTACGACAGCAATGCTGAGCCTCATCACATCTGCTTGAGGTTTAACCAGAATGATGGCTTGACCTTTAGGAATTGCGGGACGACAGCAGCTGTGAGCTCATCATAGAAGTTGCTTAGGTTACCAAGATGATGGGGCTGACTTAGGATTCGGGACGACAGCAGCTGAGCCTCATCACAGTGCTTAGGTTACCAGATGATGGCTGACTTAGGATTCGGGACGACAGCAGCTGAGCCTCATCACAGTGCTTAGGTTACCAGATGATGGCTGACTTAGGATTCGGGACGACAGCAGCTGAGCCTCATCACAGTGCTTAGGTTATCGCAGATGATGGCTGAACTTAGGATTCATCATGTCATTCTTTACCATTGATTGACTATTAATGAATTAGATCCGGCTTTCTTCCTGGTAACAATTTATGTCGGGATTATGAACATACATCCCTGGGTGAGACAGATTACAAGTGTGCTTTCGTTATCTCAAGTAGCTTGAGGAAATGGTCAGCAGGAGTTTTTTGTTGGTTTTTTTTTCCTTTTCGTGGATTTGACTTTATACATAGTGAAAGTCTTGATAAAACTCTTGAAGGATTTGACATTTGTCAACTCACAGGATTTTAAATTTAACAAGCTACAGATCTGATTCGTGACAGAAATGTGATCATGCTGAGATAAGCGAAACACGATGAAAAAAAATGAATGTTTAAGAAATAAAAAAACCGGAAAAAACTTTGATTTCGACACAATTGCAAACTTTAACACTGAAATCTTAATTTTAATTTGTCTACTGTTCTGGATCGTGAGCAGCTAAGCATTGCATAAACCATGATCACGTGAAAGATTTCTGAAGGATAGATTCTCGCTGATCAAAAAGGAAATAATTAAGTTATTATTTGAAATATTTTTAAAGAAATGGGAATGCCAGTGATTGGGGTAAAACCTCATAATGATGTGAATTTTAAGGCGCCAGTGTGAGCTAAATGTCAGCTTTTATCCACAGTCTATTTGTGATCTAATGCAAGAAAAGTAAACAGCCCTGGCCTTTTTTAATACAGCATCGTAACGACCAGATAAATTAAAATATTAACTAATATACGCGTCATTTGGACCAATGATTCAGCAATGACTGAGATTAAGTTTCACATAAGTCAACCAACACCAGATATATGCATTTTTGTTTTCATTCTGTTTTTTTTCATTTGACAAAACAAATGGACTGCAAGGTAATCCAGCAAATTTTGTTACACTAAAAATACCTGCGGATACGTCAAAGGTAAAAAAAGGTGGCGTGCACACTCCTGAGCATGATTGACACGGATCTCCATCGTCTCGGCCGACTATTGTTTACCAGTAGCGAAAGTAGCATTCTGATTACGTAACTATGGGGCCCGCGATGGTCTAAAAAGCCAAACTACTTATCAGCGAGGAGTGTGGGGTATATAATAACAGGAATAACTAGGGTGGCTCGCCATAATTACCTGGTACTCAGGTGAGGGAGAGCATTGTCTTACCCTGGTACTCAAGTGAGGGGAGGCATTGGTCTTACCTGGTTACTCAAGTGAGGGAGAGCATGGTTGTCTTAACCTGGTACTTCAAGTGAGGGGGAAGCATTGTCTTACCTGGTACTCAAGTGAGGGGAGAGCATTGTCTTACTCTGGTAGCTCAAGTGAGGGAGAGGCAATTGTCTTATCTGGTACTCGTTGAGGGGAGAGCATTGTCTTACCTGGTAGCTCAGGTGAGGGGAGAGCAATCTGTGTTTACCTGGTACTCAAGTGAGGGGAGAGCATTGTCTTACCTGGTAGCTCAGGTGAGGGAGAGCATTGTCCTTACCTGGTATCTCAGGTGAGGGGAAGAGCATTGTCCTTCCATTACATGGAGCGCCAACGCTGGCATTGAGGTACACTGACGGAAAGTTCGTTATTGACCGTCAGAAGTTTTAAAAAAATCCAATGTTGAATATTCTATGGCTGTTTTTTATGATTTTGTATTTAAAGCAGTCTATAATTGGACTGGCTGTGTAAAGTGCGCGACACTTTAAACTATACAGTTAGTTGACATTGTCTCGCTGTAGTTGGTTCGTGTATATATAGACCTCTGTTGTTTGTGCTGACAAATCTCTACCCACTTCAGGAAGTTTTCCTTACTGGCTGGTAAAACAACAGAGATGTTTTTTAATGAAATGTTGAAACAGATTATTGATCC